>BMAW01029053.1:0-16936 GCA_019974015.1 Nephila pilipes | reverse complement strand
GATGTTACCATGTGACTCTAGCGATCACAGCGCCTCTACCGACAGTTTAGAGGTTGAGAAATAAACAGCTACAAATTATTTCAATTTTCTGTGCTAAGTTGACCTTTTTTTTATATAGCATAAATTTCTTACTGGAACTGAAACTAAAATATAGTAAAATACTTTTAGATGAATAGAGCTATTAAAAAGAAATGCATATTTTGTTTTTCATGTTCTGATTATCAGTGATTAACACGCTACACAATAAAATTAATTTAGGAATAATTTTACTAACGATTATTGTAATACACGGGTTTTTTGAATAATGGAAGATGGCATATGAACTTTATTTCAGTGTTAACAGTAATAATTGAAAAATGACAATATCTTTACGAAGGATTTTACGAGTTTTCTGATATTCGAAGAACACAGTGAAAATAAAAATTATTCTGAAGAATGACAGAAAAAAAAATTAAAACATACATTAATAAACAATTGAAATTCACGATCGCAGAACATATTATTATCTCACATATTTTGATAAAATTCGAAGGTGTTGTAAATAATTTTCTAGCCATGCATATTTTTTATAACCATATGCATATTATATATTTTGTCTATATCCTTTTTATATATATATATATAACTATTGAAGGTATTCGTGTCTTGTTATTGTGACTTTACAGGAACTAGTTACTCTTTAAAAAAATGTAAACAACTTTTGTCCATGTATATACTGCCTATATAGCATAAATTTTAGCCAAATAATTACGTGTTTTACATTAGATATCACTGTAAATAAACATAAACTACATTGCACTCGCATTTAAACTCTGCCACTTGGTATAATAAATACCTTCGCTTACAAAGAGCAAGAGGAATTATATTTAGGAATTACATTATTTTATAGGATTGTTATATTTCTCCTATATTTCCATTATGGCACAAATTTATTGGTTTTCATTATTTATGAGAGAAATTCTTGAAAACACAAATATAAATTTATAACTATGAGCAAAAATATTAGATAATACAAATACGTGAAAGTGTTTATTTCAAAAGATCAGTTCGTCATCAGTGGCGCTGTGATCGTTAATGGAAAAGGGCAGAATGTAAATTAAAAAAAGGATTATGTTATCATGAATTGATCTACGCACATAAAATATCATTCTCAAATTAATCAGAAAATTAATTTTTGAAAAAAAAAAAAAATTCGGTATTTTCTCCTGATGATTTAGCTAGATTGAATTTGCATAAGGTTATATTATGAATTTTTAAAACATTTGAAAACAAATACAATCAAAATGTTGCATATGTCAAAACCGAAATACAACGTTTTCTGAGAATTGTCGTAGGCTTACTTTTGTAGTTATGCAACCAGCTTTATGTTGCTTTTGGACGTTTGAAATGAAGACCATCATTGAAAGAAATTTAAAAAAAAAAAAAAATCACCCAGGGAGCCTATAGTGCAAAAGTTGCTTGAGTCTGTGTTTGAATGTTATTTGATTACATCGAGAGAGAGAGAGAGAGAGAAAGAATTGTCTGTTGCTTGGACAGATTAAAAACCTGCTTGAAGCTGGCTGAAAGAATTAGACGAATAATAAGTTTCTATTATTATTATTATTATTATTGCATTTATATTTCAGATGAAAGAGTATGTTAGCAAAATTACATATGTATAGGAATTCATTGTGACTTTTAAGATTAAATAAATACAAAATGTTGTAAATCTCTGTATCAAAATGTACCATTTCTGAGAATTGTAGTACGCGTATTATTATACTCATGCAACTAAGGAATGTTGCTTTTGGGTGTTTAAAATTAGGACCAGCCATTGTCCTCCTGTCCTGTATGTCAGATCATTTTGTAAAGCCCATTCTTATTTCGATTTCTTTTTATTCATTGTTCAAAATTACGTAGCATTTATATCTAAATTTCAGTAGATATTCTAAAATATTTTCGTTGATTATCAATGTAACAAAAAACAGATAGAATAATTGAAAAGTAAAACTTTTTTTCTGCGTTCGTCCACTCAGTTATTTTATAATAATTTATGTAATTTTTAATCGAAACTCGGCTGTTTTTATGGACCTGATAGAATCCTTTAAATTTACAATAGCAGAACATGGACCCTACCTCCAGAAGACATTAAATTATCCCTACCCTCAACAGTCAGTCGATCACTTGATCTCGAACAACTAACCGATTTCAACAAATAAAAAAATAAAATGTGCTGAGCTTCTGGTCCGTAAAAAAAGACCAAATTTTTTAGACCAAAAACGGAAACGATCAGAAAACCAGTTAGTTTCCCCTTTTCTTTCCTCTCGGCCGCAGCTGGTGATGACGTCACTCCCTGCTCCTACTCCCCACTCAAAACTTTGTTCCGCTCCCGCCTCCCGTCCCCTACTTCAAACCAGTTTACACTGGATTCTGTATTTCAGATGGAGAAAATATATTCCTCTCTCTTCGAATGCTGGTACTCGGGAACAAAAGTATTCGCGGTTTAAATAATGTGTACTCCTCTTATTTATCATTTTTATCACTGCAAGAGAATTTATACTGAAATCATCAAGCTACAAGTTTTTCTTTTTAATGAAACCAGTAATATTCTGATTACGGAAATGAAAATTTTTGGAAATATGCAAATATGTTGAACAAATGGAATCTGAATGAAAGTTCAGGCAAATGAGTTAGCTCATTTTTTTTTACAGGCAATTCAATTAGCTTAAATATTCTTTTATTGTGAAGAACACAAATAATAATTTTCAGTAAGGTTGGTACATGTAACTCAAAACTGATTCAACTCAAAAATAAATTATTAAATATAATCAAAACACAATGCAAGGCTTTCACGGTATTATATTATGATTTCTCAATCAAATAATACCATCTGTGACTGAGCCATTTAATAATTTAACATATTAAATATAGCTGGTAAAAACTTTTCTGTATGTTTTCTCTCCATTAATCTACTACAAGAAATCCCGTACGGGTAGAAACTGATAGTTCAAAACATTGTCAACAAACATATATATTTACGAGCATTCCCAGAAAGTTTTACTTCTAAAATGCGAAAGAAAAAAAATATTTCTTGGAAGAAACAAGCGATTCGAGAATTCTTGTGATTTATTTCCAAAGTAAGAAATAAATAAAAATCGTTAATCTTAAGACTGAAAGAAAAACGAATGCTATGTTTAAGCGACAACAGATGGCGCCAGGACTGTATATTTAAAACAAATTATAAAAGATTGTCCAAACAGTACAAAGTCGAAAATGTATGAAATAAATAACCAATGGGGAAAATGAAGTGAATGATGAAACTATACATCCAAAAAGTTTCATTATGCAAGTCACTTTAGATTGCTTATATAGCACTATTAGACGTCTCGGTGCGACCGGGTCCAGTGGCGTGGTCTTGTAATCCAGCTGCTTTGGAGGTCTAGGCTGTTGGACGGCGTGAGGTTGGGAGTTCTGTCCTCCGCTCCTCTGTGTCGATCAGGCGTCCGCGCTAAGCACGGTGTCGATATGGTGTTCCCGGGGGAGCCCGGCTCCACCAGGTCGTCTAAGGCGGAGCGCACCGGCCCAGGCCGGAAACGGAGCAGGCAAAAGCTCCCGCACGGTGCAGTAGTGGGACAGCGCCTGTGAATGGACGGCGGTCGGCAGCCCATCCAAGACAGTCGGACACAGTCTTTTTTTTACGAAAAAATTGCGATAGCGTTTTTGGCTCTTTATAATAAATTATAAAGAGCCAAAATAATTAATAGTCATTAAAAATTTATTTACTTCACGGAGATCATCGTTTCTTTCTATCTTTTTTTTAAACGAATAAATGCAACTCGATAGTTTTCCTCAGCCAACCTCTGCTCAATTATTCAGGAAAATTTATTTGTGTCGGCCACTCGTTTTCATTCACATGGCCCTATTCGAAGCAATCAAATATTATATACGCATTTATATTTATTTCCATGTTAGAATTTAGTGCCAAAAAATCCAACTTTTGTGTTACACAAATATTGTATTGATTTTATACATTTCAACACATGGTAAAATATTACAATTTTTTTCAGTAAACAAAAGGTGCTATTAATTTTAAAGCAAAATATCTGCTCCACATAGCAGCTTTTAATTCTGAAGAAATTAGAAAAAGTTAGCTGATTTTTTTTTTGTAATAAAATAACTACTGATCACTGTTAAATACATCTGATATATTTTAAACACCTATAGAAAATGGAATTTTCTTTTTTTTATTTGAAAAATAAAAAGTAACTTATTTGAGAAAAAGAAAGAATTTCATTTTTGTGATTTGGAACAGTATATATATATATATATATATATGTATATATATATATCTTGCACAACAAAAATGTTTGTGATTTTTAAACCCTAAACCATAACTGATCATATTCTTGATAGGTGTACAACGGTCATTTGTATTCGAAACGCACGAGCAGCTCGTTTACCAAACGAAATACTCATATTATTTCAATTCCATTTTTATGTATGAGAGCTGTTTTTTTTTTTATCTATAGGACATTTTTATTAGAATCGACAGATTCATGGGATAAATATAATTTAAACATGCTTAAAAATAGTTTTATTTAATATATTATGCTACGCGTTTACGTTGAATTCCACTGGCACCTAGAGAGCTCTTCTAACAGGTCAATTGAAAAGTCCCCGGCCTAACATAGTAAAACACATTTTTTTTGGCAAAATTAGTTTTTTTTTATTCAACATAATTCCCTTCAAGGGTGATACACTGATTATAGCGACCCTCCAATTTTTCGATACCATTTTTGCAGTACGATTTGTCCTTTGCTTCAAAATAGGCCTCAGTTTCGGCGATCACCTCTTCATTCAAAGAAAATTTCTTCCCAGCGAGCATTCTTTTGAGATCCGAGAACAGGAAATAGTCGCTGGGGGCCAGATTTGGAGAACACGGTGGACGAGGAAACAATTCGAAGCCCAATTCATGGATTTTTGCTATCATTGTCACTTAGACAAAGACACGGTGCATTGTCTGGGTGAAGCAGCACTTTCTTTTTCTTCAAATGCGGCCGTTTTTCGGCGATTTCGTCCTTCAAACGGTCTAAAAACGCTATGTAATACTCGCTGTTGATGTCCTTCCTTTTTCAAGGTAGTCAATGAAAATTATTCCATGCGCATCCCAAAATACAGACGCCATAACCTTGCCAGCCGACTGTTGCGTTTTCCCACGCATTGGAGCGGGTTCATCGTGTGCAGTCCACTTGGATGACTGTCTTCGGAGTGAAATGATGGAGCCATGTTTCATCCATTGTCACATATCGACGCAAAAACTTGGGTTTATTATGCTTGATCCTCTTCAAACAGTGCTCCGAATCATCAACTCGTCGTTGTTTTTGGTCAAAAGTGAGCGGCACCCACTTTGCACAGAGCTTTCTCATACCCAAATATTCGTGAATGATATGATGTACACGTTCAGTTGATATCTTTAGAGTGTCTGCTATTTAATTCAATTGACGGTCATTCAAAATCATTTTGTGGATTTTTTTAATGTTTTCGTCGGTTGGGCTTTTGGGCGTCCATCGTCTTCGGTGCTCATTTCACCACGTCTAAACTTAGCATACCAATCCTTGATGGCTGATTTTCGTGGCGCAGTGTCCGGAAACTCGGCATCAAGCCCAGTTTTTGCTTCAACTGCATTTTTTCCCTTCAAAAAGCAATATTTTATCAATACGCGAAATTCCTTTTTATCCATTTTTTTCACAATAACAAAAGTTGCTTCACTCAAAATGCTATAATTCACAAACTAATGATCCGACAGCTATCAAATTTATACACGCATCTTTTGAGGGTTAGGGTTAACTAAAAAACATATGGATTTAATTCTAGTAGTGCCATCTATGTGTTAGGCCGGGGACTTTTTAATTGACTTGTTAACCCGAATCTTGCACCTATTTTGCTACATTGGATATTTCATTCTTCTAGGTGACATCAGAATAAAAAAGTTTAGGTTATGGTTAGATAATTTGCTGGTTGAAGAAAGAGAGCTGGCATTTCTTTTGGTAGAGAGATGAGTATATTATATGTTATATAACATCAGATTATTACTATCATATCTGCTAAACTTCTCAATCAAACCTCATGAAACTTTCAAGATCTCCTTGCCAACTCTCACTCTTTAGAATGATATATCCACCTTTCCAAAGAAACATTTATTTCGCAAGATTTGGACTAGAAGAGAGCTCCGCGCTCTAGGCGCCCATTGAAATCCAACGTCAACGTCAATTATTATTGTTATATAAAAAACAACAAAAATGAAAATTTGGGATTGAATTGGGGTTTTATCTCCGCACTTTTGAGCCTCGGTCAAGTGACGAAGATGACACATAAGGTGGCTCTTCCCTCTCCAAACTTCCACAGCACGCCACAGGGGGACTTTGTGAGCCTCAACAGATCTAATGCTCTTTAGCTCCGCTACATGGCGAGTCTTTGGTGGCATCAATGCTCGAACCCATGACTGGGCGAAAAGCCGGCCGGGACCACGACCACTGGGCTACCACTACCACGGAAAATAATATTGGGATTTCTGAATATGCTTATATCAAAGAATGATCTTCAAATCAACTTGCATACATATATACTTTTCTTGCAATTTAAATTTTTTTTCTGGAATCTCAATATAAAAATATTCACAAAATTATCCATTTTCCTCTCAAATTAAAGAATATATCATATGAATATTATATACAAATATAACTTACTCAATCCCCTCCATTTATATACTCATCTTTCGGATGAAAAGGTGGTCACGTGCCATATATATTTTAACTAAGCTAACAAGAACGAATCCTGTCTTTACGACTGAGGAATGTGAATAAAGATTCCGATACGAATCGAAAGCTATTGAATTGCTTAGTTTTCCAAAGAATAATTGAAAAATAAAAATTTAATTCAAAAACCAAATGTAGGAGAATCAAATAAAACTGATAACACGGAAATTCTGATGTTTTTATGTATGTGATAAATATACGTTATAATATAAACCCTTAAAATAATTTTGGAGGAAAAATATAAAAACATTAGATATACTCTATATACAGATATAATGTAATAGCACACACTAGATGTAAAGTAACATAAACGCTGCCAAAATAATCAATAATGATCAAAATTAAAAGAACAATGTTAGCAGTCTCAAGCGAAGATTTAAACTTTCCGTATCATGTTTCAAAACCATATTTTTGCTCATTTGTTTTCATTCTAGAAGTAATAGTTTGCATAACATTTTGCCTTATAATTTATATTTCAATGCATAAAAAAAAAAAAAAAAAATTGAAAATTAAGCAGAGAAACAAATGAATATCTGTTGAAACGCATACTGCGCCTCTGGTGGCGGACAACAAACGTTTCTAGGTGTGCTCTGACCAGGAGAAATAGAGAGTGTTTTAAATTCTAGAAGCAGTTGTTCCTGTATACTTGTATGTAATTATTGTTAATTGTACTTACCATTGTTGAATTAAACTGAAAGGCTAAATTCTATTCATTAATAAATTCAGAAAAGTGAAATATTACGAGGTTTAAGTATCCATTTGATTTTGAAATATACAGTTCATTCATCATTAGAGTTCATGCAAGAAATAAATTTTTGAAAGAAATGACGTCATGAAAAACACCTGAAGTATCGAGCGTGTCTAACATTCAGATTTCATTCTTGGAGGAATAATTTCTATTATAGCGTTTTTCATTGTGTAATATACCGAAATATTACTAAGAGTATATTTATGTTTTTTGAGTGATTTTAATCACCACTATTAATCCTACTTTTACGAAGATTTCGGAAATCAGTAATTTCCATTGCACATATAAATGAACTCTTTAGTTGACGAAAAAATCCCTTACAATGACGAGATTTCTGTTGCTTAACTGATTGTGTATCATACGCTTTAAGTAAAAGCGTTTGTAATTGAGATACTTTTTCATTACAAATTCTTTAAATTACTACTATATTTCTTTAAGTTAAACCAAATATTTAAATTAATAAAAGCGGTAGTGTACTTAAAATGATACGCTTAAGAGTAATATTATATATATTTTCCTTTCGAAAGAATCACTGTATTATACAGCATCAAACGTTATTCAAAATAATTACCGTATTTTCCTCATGTTTTCATTAAAATATCAAAAGTAGGGGAGGGAGACAAATTTTTTTTTTTTAAAAAGATTGATAGTTTTTTTTTTTTTTAATATGTTGTTTTTGTACAGCAAAAATATAATTTTATCACGTTAAATTTTAAAAGTTTGTTAAATATTAAAATTATTAAATTTTAATGTTAGTTTCGAAACTTAATTTAACTATTATTTACAAAGCAAACCAAAATATAATTACAGAAAATTAACGCACGAATAGAATATAGAAATAAATTAATATAATAATAATTTAACAAAATTTTTAAATTGTTTTCTCTATCCTCGTACGCATTTGAAATTTGAAAAATAAATTATAAATTCATTGAAATATCTAATACATTCTTTTTAACAGTATTTTTACAAAATGTTAATATTCTGAACTTTGTCCAAAAACTAGCAAGAAATAAATAAAATGAGCAATTCGCTTGTAGTAAGTAATGTGTGTATATATACGTATATTGGTGTTTCAAACATTATTTTTTTTTCCTCTCAGAAAAGTGATAAATGAGCAATGAAGTGTTATGAAACTTTATATAAAACTTGGAGAACCCGTGATCGAAAATTATAATTTATTGAAAGAAGTGTATGGCAATGAATGTTTATTTCGTGAACGTGGCTTAAGCTCTTTCTGAAGATGATCGTCCCAATCGCAGTCCCACATCCAAAACGGATAACAACAGCGAAAAAAATCTATATTTGCTTCAATCTGACCGTCGGTTAAGTATTCATGCAATTATTGAGACTGTCGGCATTGAAAAAGAACCCGTACGATAAATTCTTCCTCCAAGACAATGCACCGGTTCATTACACAATCTCTGTCAAGAGGTTTCTTGCCAAGTACAGCGTTCCAGTGTTAAACCATCCGCCTTATTCCCCGGATCTTGAGCCATTCCATCCATTCTATCTGTTTCCTAAGGGTAAATCTGCATCAAAAGAAACAAGATTTGAGTCCGTTGAAGCTATGAAAGAGAAATCGGCACGCTTCCTTAAGAAGCTGTTAGAAGACTTCTAGCACTTTTTCAAACAATGGAAGATTCGCATGGAACTTTGTAGCAATAGAGGAGAGGTATATATCAAAGCTGACAATAAGTAAATATGGACATTGAAATAAAGTGTTTCACAGTATTGTTCTTGTTATTTAATAGCTATACTTTGTATATGTGTGATTAATTTTTTACATAAAATCATGCATTTTTTACATAATTTCAGTTAGTTTAGTAGGAATTCATTTATTATTCCGGATTTATCATTTGTTGTTAATCATATAGTAGACATTTCAAACTTTCGTTTCATGTGCCCCTCTTAAAAGAAATTAAATAATAATAAGCGAAAAATATAGGTATATCTGATAAGGAATGTACGCAAAGCTACAAAAATTTCGCTAAAACAAGAAAGGGTTAGGTATTCAACTACTACAGCGCTTCCTTAGTGAGCTTTACAGTTGAACTTGTCCATTGGGTTTACCTATGGCGACACAAATACCAAGTTTTTCTAATTACAGTTGCATTATATGTATGATTACATTTTTGCATAATTTTGTGCATCGTAAAGTAATTTTTGTAATCTTCGCTTATCTGCTGATTTGTTTCCCTTCGATTTTTCTGCGTTGAAAAGAACATCTCAACACAAATTTCAAACCGTAACAAATCATTTTTGTAAAAGCATTTCAGCAAGCTTATAATCGCTTAAAAATATATTATAAAAATTTAAAAAGTTTTAAAATAAATACAGGCGAAATGTTGTATATGTCAGTACCGATCTTTTTCGGAGAATTGTTGTATGCTTACTGTTGTAGTAGTGCTACCAAGAAATGTTGGATTTTGTTTGCTTGAAATCAAGACCACTGTGTGTTGATGGATTTGAGTTATTTGAAACTTGTCTATTCAAACAATAAGCTGTGGACTATATATTAAAAATGAACTTTTATTTGAGCGACGGTTAGTACGTCCTTGGATGACGCCTACAGGAATAAAGATACTAGCGCCATCTGCACACGCGAGTTGTAACAGTCCCCGCCATTGCAATGAAATTTCAATACATAACACGTTTACAATACTAAATATGATTAAGGTTGAATTTTCGCAAACAATAAGCACAAAAAATATTCTTACTGGTAATATACAAAGTTTCTAACTGTTCTCTTCAATGTGTTCAGCACACGCAGGTTTAGAACTCGGTTCTTACCATCTGTGCCAGGAAATTCTTCGGTTATTCTAAACGTACTCCATTTCGAAATGGGAAGATTTTTATCTTTTATTGGTACTAAGGTTCCCATAGAAACATTATAATCAAAATTTACTAAAATAGCAAAATATCTAGCCATCGAAAAATGAACACGAAATCTGCACAACAAAGTGCTATACATGATCATTGTAACATGATTCCGACAAAAAGGAATAAATTTTCTCAAAAGAGAAAAAATTCACTCCTTTTCTACTTCATTTCTTCTTAATAGTTGACGAGGTCTCTCTGGAGCACCTGAGCTTCCGGCTCAAAAGAGTGGATGAAGCGAACGAGAGAAGCCCAATTTGGGCCTACTGTGCCAAAACAAATAGAAACATTTTAGAAAGTTCTACTATTAGGATGATCGCCAGGGCTTCCATGTTCATGAAAAATAGAGTCATCTAATATGCACTTAAAATTACCACATTTAAACAACACGTTCAAAAGCTTGCCTCAAAATTCTTCAAATCACTTGTAAATATTGATAATCCTAACATCCAAAATCTGGAAGACTATCAAATAAATCCTAAAACTAAAAGACCCAGGAAAATACTCTTAGATTACAACCCACCATAAAAAATATCATTTCACATACAAACATTCACAGACAGACATAAGAAAAACTGACGAGCGTCAGCGAGTCATCGCTTTTGCTCAAATTGATGGATATAGTGGGTCGTAAGAAACAATGTAGAAGACGCCTAAGGGCGATTGGACTAACAAAAAAAAAAGAAACATCAAGAGTACCAGTGACACTTTGCAGTATCAACGCTGTGTGATTAGAGGATATTAAACAAAGTTAAATGTTCCAAAATCTTGCATAATGAAGGTCTAATAATTGTGAAAAATGAAGAAAGTTATGGGGGTTTAAGTGGGAGGGACCATTTAGTAGTTTTATATGCGAAATTGAATTTGGAGTGGGGGTTGGTAAAAAGAATTTGAGCCTTAATAATTGGATTATTGTGATGGAGAATAGAGGTGAAGAGATTTCGAGAGAGCTTAGTGATATATGAAGCAATTGGTTCAATTTGAAGATCATTGTGGAATACATTGTTTCTTATATACCAGGGGGAATTTGTCATTATTCTGAGAATTTTGTTTTGCATGATTTGAACCTTTTTCATGTGAGTTTGTGCGGCCGAACCCCAAACAGGGGAGGCGTAGGTGATGATTGGGCGAAGGATCTGTTTGTATAGTAAGACTTTATTATTTAATGAGAGAGTTTCTGCCTATGAGTGAAATACATAAATGAATTTTATTCCAAAATTTTTCAGTCAGGAATTTGATATGCTGCTTATATGTGAGTTTCGAATCCAACTGAAGTCCAAGGTAGCGTACTACCGAGACCCAGTTTATCTCTTCATCAAAAATATTTAGATTATTGTTGGGGTTTATTGTGCCATACTTTTTGAAGATTATTGCTTGAGTCTTATCAACGTTGATTGCTATCCTCCAGTCCGTTAACCAAAGTTCTAAGATGTTGAGATAATTTTGGAGAGCTTTGACGGTATATTTTAAGTTAGCCCCCTGAGCTAACACAGCAGAGTCATCAGCAAAGAGACACACACTGACACTGGCATGGTGTGGAAAGTCAGAGGTGAAGAGATTATATAAAAAAGGACTTAAAATCGACCCCTGAGCGCAGCCAGCAGCCATTGTTCCATTATTTGAATAACTATTTTTAATTTTTACATTGAATGATCTGTCATGGTGAAAACTGTTGATGATATTGATAAGATAGAAAGGAAATTTGAAGTTGATCATTTTATAAATCAACCCATCGTGCCACATTCTATCGAATGCTCTTTTAACATCCAAGAAAATGCCAATAGTAAATAGATTATGGGTGAAACCTTCATTAATAATGTTGGTCACTCTGGTTAGTTGGTGGATAGTAGAATGGCCCTCTCGAAATCCACACTGTTCTGGGGGGATGCAGTTTTCAATGTTGCTATGGATTTTGATTCTATTTAGTAAGATTTTTTCATAAATTTTTGCAGTGGAGCTTAGAAGACTGATTGGCCGGTAATTTTGAGTGAATTTATGATCTTGATTTGGTTTTGGGATCATAACAATTGTAGCTTCTTTCCATTTCTTAGGGAAGTAATTTGCCATGAGACACTTGTTAATGATTTTAGTCAGATTGGTGATTGCCTTGTCCGGAAGATATTTAAGAGCAATATTAGGAATAGTATCTGGGCCTGGAGCTTTCTTATTTACAAGATTTTTGATTATTTGTTTAATTTCGTTTGGGGTGGCCAAGGGGGGGATGTTGGAGAGTGTTTGATCATTTTCTAGGAAATCAGAGACGACTCTTTCCACTTCTTCTATTTTTTCGTCCGAATACGGAAAAGCGTTTTCTTGGAATGTAGCTTCCAGGGTATCTTTGAAAGCTTCCGCTTTCTCAAAATCAGAGTAAGCCATTCCACTCGGGCCACTGAGGGGTGGAAAATTGTAAGCTTTACGAGTGATAATTTTGTTCAAGTTAAACAAAGAATTATCCTCGGGGCTGAGATTATCAAGTAGGATTTTCCAGCTTCTATTTTTGTGATCATTAATTAAGATGCGTATTTGTCTAATTAAGGAGTTTACTTCCCTTTTGTAGGGGCGGTAACGAGTCTGATTCCAGAGTTTTCTGAACCTGTTTTTAGTTTTGATGAGATTCCTGATATGAAGAGGGAGTCTGAGGTGGGGGGTGTTAATCACTCTTGTAGTGGAAGAACAGTTGATTGCATAAATAATTTTGGAGTTGAAGTCCTTGATATTGTCTTCTATTTCATTGTGTTCAATCTTGGGATTTCCAGGCATGGTGTGATGTATAATTTCTTGGAATTTAAGCCAATTCGTTGATTTATGAGTTCTAAGATCAGGAGGGAGGATATTGTTTAGAAGAAGATTGATGATGATGGGATTATGATCACTACTTAATTCATTTATGCTAGTGACGTTAGAGTGTCTGAGATTTTTTGCAATGGCAAAATCAAGGATGGAGTTTGATCCTCTGTGCGGGAAATGCGTAGGATGGTCAGGAGCAATGATGTCGAGAGCCGAAGCCACCACCCAATTGCAGATTACAGTACCATTTCTGTTTGCTCTTCCTGGGTTCCAACAGGGGTGTTTAGCGTTGAAATCTCCAAATATTATAACTTTATGGTTTGGGACGAGGATAGAATCTAAGTCGATAGTGTTTATGGTTCCATGTGGAGGTCTGAAAATGCTGGAGGCCGTGATGAAAGAGTTATTTTGCAGGCAGATATTAATGGTGGTATTTTCAAACGTTTGGGTGTTAATGATGATTGGGAAGTGCTTAATTGAGTTTTTAATAAAAAGAGCAGTGCCGCCTCCCCTGTGGGTAAGACGGTCACTTCTATGGCAGGAGTAGTTGGGTATTTTAATAGTATCAGAAGGCCGAAGATGCGTTTCTTGGATACCAATGATATCCGGGTCGTGTTTAGCTATTGCATTTTTTAGTTCCTCTATGTGCTTTTTTGGTCCATTTGCATTCCAGCTGTAGATGCGGAGTAAAGGATTATTACAGTTTGGTGTAATAGACATTATTTAGTGGTTAACAGCTGGCTTTGAATGATTTGGAGCATGGTGCCCATTTGACTTAGTAGTTGGGTCATCGTATTTACAAGAGGAGCCTCTGTTGAGCTATTGTTTTGGGTAGGTTGTTGAGGAATGGCTTGAGGTTGGGGGGCGTTTTTAGCTTGAAATTGCTTTTTTCGTTCTTCCCAAACATTTATGGTTGGTGGTTTTGCGGCTTTGAAGTTTAATGGATTTTTAGCACATCCGGAGAAGTTGGCGGGGTGTGGACCTCCGCAGAGAGCGCACTTGGCAGGGGTTTGCATCGTTTTGGTGCAGTCTCGAGTGATGTGGCTGCCAGCACATTTGAAGCACTTAGGAGTGCGGTTGCAGAACCGGCTGTGGTGGTAGAATTCCTGGCAGCGATAACACTGCGCAGGCATGGTATTTTTCTTCAAAGTTTCTATTTTTACTTTAAAATAACCAATATTTGAAATGTTAAATATATCCTGAGTTTCTTCAGATTTTTTTAAGACAACAAGAAAAAGTGGCATGTTGGTATTATTTCTTTTACTTTTGAGAACTGATACATGATCAGGGTTGAATCCAAAATATTTTAATTCACTAACTATCTCATTAGTGTCATAGTCCGAGGGTAAACCGCGAATCACGACTTTCAACATTTTTTGGTGTTTCATTTCGAATGTGTGGGATTTAAGCTTTTTTACCGAGATGTAGTTTTGAATGATTCTATGGTCGTTGGGTGATTCAGGGAAAACTTTCAATTTCCCGTTTATGAATCTTCCTAGCACCTTGTTGCCGGTTTTTTCACTTAGCTCTTTCAGAAGCTCAAGAGTGTTCATACTCTCATCGATAATTATTGGAGGAACTCTTTTTTTCCTGGTAACAACAGTGAAGCCATTGTTGTTTTCAGTGTCACTATCATTATTTTCTTCAGTTTGAGCGGTTTCGAGCTTAGTGGAGGTTTTTGTTTCTATTTCGCTTTCTTCTTCGGAAGAGGAGGAGGCGGAGTGCATGGATTCGAAATCCGATAAATCTGAATTAGTTACTTGTTTTGATTTTTTGGGTTCAGAATTTTCCATTATGGGTGAGGCCAAATTTCTCTTATTCTTTTTAGTTTTTCTGTTACTATTACTCTGAGATGGAGGGGGGAGAGGGGATGTAGGTTTCTGTCTAACATTTTCAAGGATTTGCTTCAAATAGTATTTAAGCTCATCTGAAAGGAGCTTGTTAGATTTACGCGCACATCGAATGATGATGTGTTGGGTCTCATTTACTAATTGCATGTCTAGTTCGTCTGAGTTTTGTTTGGTGTAATTATAAATCAGATTCTCCAGATAATCACAATATGCTTCGCAAGATTTCACGTCATTTAAAAAATCAACCCTATGATACGCATCCTCTAAGTTTAAATCACACAGGTTAATAACAGAAAGGCCACTTACCTCTGATGAGTTTGATGTATCCATGATGGTAGTCCAAAAAGTCGAGGGTAATCCAAATCAACACGTGCAGTAGCACGTGGGAAACACAAGTAAGTTTTCTACAATGCGTAGAAATTTAAGATGAACAATCTAAAAATAATGATTTAGAATGTTGGAAAAGTCACTAACAAGTTTGTATGAATCAAAGTTAATCAGCAAAAGTCCAAAAACAAATCGATGGAACTCGATTACATATCCGATCAAGCAGGCGTCGCAGCCGTCGAAGGGAGAAAAAGTCGCCGTTGAATACAGCACGCGATACGGGGAGAAAAATTCCGCCGTCCGCAGAAAACCAGTTTCACGAGAGGAACGAGAGCACGCTAGCTGGAACACTTCATCTCCCAGCTTAATAGTTTTTTGACTCTCGGTTCTTCTCCTGGAAGTACCTTTCTGAACCAACAGATGACGCCAAATTCATTTCAACTTAAAACTCTTATATCTCAGCAAATTACCATCCGATCATCTAGACTTATTCATCATATCAACCCAGGATCCACAGTTTTAGAATGACAAAACCAACTCTCCAAAGTGACTTTTTAAACACAAGAATTGGGCTTGTGGAGCGCTCCGCGCTCCGGGCGCCCATTGAATGTCAACGCAAAACTAACAAGAGCGCCATCTGCCGTGACGACTGAACAACATGAATACAGATTCGATTAGGTAATGATTCCAATAAGATTCGAAAGCAATTGAAATTTTTAATTTTCCAAAGAATAATTTAAAAAAAAAAATATTTCAAGATGCAATGTAGTAGAATTAAATTAAACAAAAACACGGAAATACTGATAAACATACCTATAATATCAAGCCTAAAAATAATTATTGAGGAAAAACAATATCTCACTAAAACACTTAGTCTAACAAGATATAAGGTAATAGCACACACTAGATGTAAGGTAATCTAAATGTTGCGAAGATAATCAATAATAATTCAAATTGGTGTTGAGAATAGTGTTTGCAGTTTCATGCCGAGATCCGAACTTCCCTGACATATTTCAAAACCATATTTTTGCTTTTTTAATTTCATTCGTTTGTCAGTTTGTACAACATTTTGCCTCGTAATTTATATTTTAAAGCATAAAAAACAAATGACAATAAAGCATTTAATTGAATATCCGTTAAAACGTTAAGTGTGCCTCTGGTGGTTGACATTTAACATGATTAAATTTTCATTACATTTCCTTATTTTGTAATATTTTTAGTTTTTAAGTATCACCACTTATTTTATTAAATAGGTTTATATGGATTTTAAATCAGCGTCAAGTATATTCTAGAGATTTTAAACGTTTAAATTTTTTCTATTAAAAGAATCCATCTCTCTTTCAATGAGAGGTGGATGATTATTAAGAGAGAAGATGGAAATGGATGGATGGCTAAATATTTTCTCATTTCTGGAGCTTATTTATACTTAAGGCTCCCGTCTACCCGCCATTTTGATTTCATCAGCTTAATGTTAATCCTATGTAATTTTGACTTTAATTCTCACATCTTTATTATTTGATCTATTTGAATGCAATAAAGTGCATTTGAAA
>BMAW01029048.1:0-31296 GCA_019974015.1 Nephila pilipes | reverse complement strand
TATATATATATATATACACATTCATTTTAGTTAATGCCTGACGTTTCTTAAATTTAGGTCGCTTTCACTAGCAGAACTTCAATGGTAATAACCGATCAAATAAACGTATCAAAATTATTTGGAATTCTAATACAGTACTCTAAAGTAACTTGCTTGTTATCAATAACATTATTGTTAGTAAAAATAATGTTAAAATTTTTAAAGCTTCTGAAACATGTAATTACAATTACGTAAAAGAGATAGATTATTATACCCATTTAAAAAGTAGCTTTTGTTAAATATGTAACAAAACAATTCTGAAATAGATATATTTTTTATACAAAATTTCTTTCTCAAATTCAGATTTGATTAATTTCAAAAAAACAGAAGCAATATCTAGTTACAAAAATTACCTCCGTATGAATCTCCTATAATATAAAAGTCATTCTGGCTGTATTCGTAATACACCTGGAAGAATTGCTGTAAAAATTCATACAAATCTTCAGCTACTTCGTCTTGATTTGTAACATATCCATCTTCACTCCCAGTGAAGCTGAAACCAGTTCCAACTGGATTGTCCACGTATATCACATGAAACTCTTTAACCCAAGTATACTTTCTTAGCTCAATAGATCTGTCCTCGAGAACAATATATGGTCCATGCAATACGAAGAGACTGAGAAGGTCAGATGCTCCAGGTCCTCCTTCAAGCCACAGAATTACAGGAGCTTTCGTGTTGTGGTTCTGAAAGAAGAATATCAATAAACACATTATTTTGCTTTTAAAAACCTAATTCTAATAATTTGAAAAACTTATTTAATCACTTAAAAAAATTAAAGCTTTTTGAATATTTTGTAGGAAATGTGTAAGTCAATTTTATTGAGCCAGTAGATCATTCCATATGCATTTATATACATCAATTCACATGGGGGCATGCACATCAATTAAGAGGGGCCTGTATATTCATACATTCTATGCGGATACTATGTTGCAACGAAAAGTTTCGGGTATGTGATAGTGAAATCAGTTCTACTCGAAAAAGAATGACAAATGACACTTTATTCAGGGATCTTCAGGATGACACACAGGTAGCAGAGTTTGGACAATTAACAGCACAAACTAAAACACATCACTTTTATAGGCTTGAGACACAGATACAAGCACAAAACAGCGAAGTAACAAGAGTCAAAATTGTATGTGCAAAGTTCAGCTCTCCAGCTTATTAGTTCTCACTTCAGACAACCTCCGCAGTAATATTCGGCACTTCCAGGGCAGGCTCCGACAATTTCGACATATACACGCTGCTTCTCCTGAAATTCTCAGGGCACTCTTCACTTCCAAGTGCTGAAAACTTCCCGTCTATTTCCCGATCAATCTCCGCAACAGGGACTCCAAAGGCAGAATCTCTCCATAGACAGACTGATCTGACCGACAGACTCCTTCCTTAGACTATTGCCCAAAGCGTATTTATACTTCTTCCTGCTAGGAATGGAAAATTCAAGAAAAGTCCATAACTTTCTTCTCGGTCGATATTTCGCTTAGGTTCAACACATTCTGGATCCTTCCTCTTGTCGCCAAAGTCAACATGTTTTTTGTCAAGTGGCTAAAATGGTCGCCCAGGTTAAGGGCTCATTGCGTAACCATCATTTGGCTGACTGATAGTATGTCCGTTAATATTTCTTTTCTTTCAGCAGATAGCCACCTTAGGGAAACATCATCTCCTGTTCGTAGCAATATGATTTCACGGAATGATTATAACATGGGCTATTCATGGAACTTCCCTTAACCCTTTCGCTACCGGAGGGAGAGAAAATAAGTGCTTCTCTGGGCCCGAGGCTTTTTACCGCGGAGTGTCAATCTGTGCGACAGACGATTTTAGATACTAAGCCTAATTCGTGAAAAAAATTCCTCTAAAATCAGCTATTATTTAAAATTTTTTGGTACTTGCATATCTTATTTAAAATGCAGGAAACTTAACATATACAAAAGAAAAAAGGATTTAATCGAAAATTGAATGTTTTATACATAAATTTAAATAAAAAAGCATACTTTTAAGAAAATACAAAATATATTTACATATGTTGATGTACCATTACATGGAATATATAGATATAAAAGATAAATCTTAGTTTGCTGTATGGTATATTTATAAAAAAAAAATCAATGCATAGTCCAACGTCGTATGTCTTACACACATATTCTGACGCTTCACGCAAGATTTTGAGCAAAGGGCACATCTTATGCCTTTTCCGCCCTTTTTTTTACTTTAATGTCTACGTACAGATTTGGATTATTTTCGCTAACATTTCTGTCATATTCATTCATTATTTAGCAAATACTGGTATCAGATAAATACTTTCTTTTTTTTTGTCGCTACAAATAAAAACCGACTGAATGAAATGAACAGCTGAGAGCATCTGCTACCTAAAGCCCTAACCCCCATAAAGGACCATAAATTATCCTTCGAATTTCTAAGAAGCAAAAAAAAAATGAAAAAAGTAAAATGAAAGCAAGGGCACTCCTCCCCCTCTTCCTGATACCCAGAAGTAAAATCCAAGCCCATATAACCTAGGTCAACATTCCAAATAACCTATCTATATAGGTTTCGCTGTAATGTAACACCAACTAGTAATATTGAAAAAAAATCAAATAAAACATTCTCTTTAAGCCTATCACTATTGATACGCTGGTCTGCAGAAGGCATTCCGGAGAATATCTACTGTGATACGCTGGGCGCAGGACAGCCACCGTGAGCTTATCAAATGTGATACGCTGGTAGTGAACGGGTTAACTAACATCTGGGTTTAAATGTAAAATCTTCTGACTTTAACTATATTTAAGTTTCCCCTTACTTTCCAACAAAATGAAATGTAGTTGAGCAAATCAGATAAACTTAAGAAGTTGAGTGAATAGATATAATCAAGTCGTATAAAAGTGACAGAGGATTGAATTTGAGATACAGAAAGGCTACGGTAATAGAACGACTGTTGGTGTGAAAGTTTTGAATAAGGCGCAGAAAGTTGTCTCGGCAGCTGTCAGATCAAATTACTCCTTGGGGGATTTAATAGCATCATATTCTGGTATGAGCATTCGTTAATATATTATGAAGTTGATAGTATCACTCTGAAGGAAACTGATAAAAAAAAGAATTTCCATTTTATGAGAAATAATGGAATCACCCTTCCTTCCAGCGTACCACCTATCGGCCGCCGAAGGAATGATTACTGGAGTGTTAAAACCCAGCAATCCAAGCAGATGAACTATCAAGTAAACATGATGCTCCTACCCGTGACTTATGTGGATCTGTATTATTATATTATTCTCTGAAAGGTTTGTTTTTAAGCTGTTATGTCCTTAAGTGTAATGTGTAAATAATCGATAACTATAGGAAGGTATTCGTTATTTTGATAGTTTTAGTTTTCCCTTATTGAATCCCTGTTAACCCTAACAGAATGCATAACATAGAGCCCATGGTTATAATAATAATACAAAATATTTTAAGAAGTAATTGACTAAATTCCTGAACTGTTGGTGTGACTATTTTAATAACTTTATCTGTGCTAAGAATTAAGTTGAAATTAAAATTTGCGATTAGATTAATATTCATGATGACAGACGAATTGGGTAATTGAGATATGCCACATGAGGACCATGGACGTCCGAGGTCACCACTTTAGCCCATATAGGCTCATGAGGATTATCTTCGAAGAAAATGAAATGCTCATATGTTGTATACATTACTTGTATTTCTACATTACACGAGAAAAATAATTAGATAAATATTATTTATTATTTATTTTAAGCCATATTTAATGCCTTTTCAAAAACACGCTGAAATTGTATTATTAGTTAAAATGTTATTTTCATTGCTTATTCAAAAATGTAGAAATGGAAGAGGAAAAGTAATAATGGTTACATTTTTTAGCATTTGTAGTGTACAAGCATTTGTAAAATTAAAAAAAAAGTTGTTTTAATTTATGATGATGCTTTAGTTGCTCCTGAACAATATGGTTTTACTTGCTGAATGAGAATAATAATCATAAGAAAATTTTACTTAAAATGTCTGAAAAAGTAATCTTCAAAATTGAATAATTAAAAAGAAACATTTTCTTTTCATAATTGACTTTTTCTTACAGTTTATTAACTTTAAATTGACCACATTGATTTTCCAATGCTTTTAATTTTTCTAAAAAATAAATAGTAAATATAATTAATATGATATTATATAAAGTGAATTTACTTCAAAGTATTTTAAACAAATAATGTCTGTGTGTGTATATATAGATTGCTATTCTGACACAATACATTTTTTAGTATATCGAGTACAAAACAAACGAGCGAGGTAAGGAAGACTCATAAATTAATTATTAACTTTTTTTTACTTATCTTTATGTTATAATAGATGTAAAGTTTCAATGATCAGCTAAAATACAGGTTAATTAAACGTCATACCTAAAGTTACAATTTACGTGTTTCAATAAATACCATTTAATTTCATATTAATGATAGAAATGTATAAAGTATATTCTCTATTAATAGTTACTATGTATTTTTTTTACATATAGGGTTTTTACAGCATTGCTTACCATAACAGGAAAGAACCAGAAAAACATATTACTGTTGTGTGTTTTGTTGACAGTAATATATCCACTGTAACTTGGAATATTGCGTGGTACACGAGGTAATCTTCCAACTTTACTAAGAAAGCGAGCCTGTTCAATTTGTCCATTTTCAATATAGGGTGTCAAGATAAGAGGGTGTCCAGCATCTATTATTGGAATAATAAAGTATGTAACACATCAATCAATAACTCCCGAGACTAACATTGAAAACAACATTTTTTTTGCAAAATTTTTTTTTATTCATCAACATAACACCTTTTGTTAATCATCTTTTAGGGTGATACAATCGTTCCAACGCTTTTCCAATTTTTTTTTTTTTTTTTCTCCCTCCCAAAAAAAAATTTTTTTTTTCTTTTTTCTTTTTTTTTTCGCAAGAAATCTTTTTTGTTGCGAGTAAATAGCGATAAACAGCTTTCTGAATCATCGACTCGTTGCTGTTTTTGTTCCATCGAAAGCAATCGCGGCACCCACTTGGAAAAAACCTTTTTCATGCTCAATTTTTCATGAAGGATAGTAAATACACTTCCATATGATATCTGTGTCATCTCAGCAATCTCACGGAGCTTCACTTTACGATCTTTCATTATAATTTTTGTCTCTTCACTCACATTTTCCGGTGTAACGGCTTCCACAGGTCTACCCAAGCGTTCCGCGTCATTTTTGTCGGTACGACCACGTTTAAACTCGGCAAACCTCCGACAAATCGTTGCTTTTGATGGACAAGAGTCCGGGTAACATTTTTCGGTCAGGTGGTATTTTCAATCCATTGTTCCCGCTTGCACGGTGTTTTTTACCCATTAAAAACAATGTTTTATCAAATTACAAGAAACTCGGTTTTCCATTTTTTAAAACTACAAAACGACTTTACTCAAACTCGATAACTCAGCTGTTTCTGTCGATCGACTTAAGGGTGACGTTCAAGCAAGGTTAGTACTCTAGAAAGACCTGGTTACTGGTTTTACTACATGGGTGCCATCTCTGGAGTTAGTCTCGGGACTGATTGATGTGTGTTAAGTATTATACGAAAAAAGAAATTTGAATTTTCTTCTGAGGTGCATGAAAACTGTGTTTGGATACACTTCCATGCAAAGTTCACTGATTTTAACGCGCTATACGATTGTGTTGTTGCATTAATTTTACTTTCGCTAAATATTCATTAAAATGAAGGTGAAGAAGCAATGAATAAATTTCACGATAAAATAGAAAGTGCTAAACGTTAAAAAATTAGATACTAAGCATTATTTTTTTATGATAGAAATATAATGAAATTGCACTACAATTATTTGATAGGAATAACTGTTTCACTATTTTAAAGAAATTTCTTAAAAAGAAAATCCATGTTTTATGCCTATATCTACGAAAAAATAAATAATCAAACTAGCTGTCACTGTACAAATATGATCTATATGGTCAACGGGTTATATTTCTTTCCAGTTAAAATTAGTATTTGATAATAAGGCTGTCATGGAGTAATGAGTGGTCTATGGTCATGACTTAAAGTAGAGCCGGTCGATTCAGTTTGATCCACAAGACCGCCATGTAATAGAGGATGAATCACATAAAATCTGAGGTTCCAAGTCTCCGATAGTGGAATGAGTTTGAGAGGGGTACACACTCGTAACATGACTGAGGTACATATTTACGAACTCTCCAATGTCTTTCTCGTGTTCTCCTGAAAGGTCGAGTTAATATTCAATCAATCGTCAATCGCGCTACAAAAATAAAGTTTAAAGAAATGATTAAAAACTTTGTCAATACAAGAATCTATTAATAAATAAAATAAAATAAAATAGATAAAATAAATAAAATAGATAGGCCAAATGGAAAATAGATAAATAAAATGGAAATAGACTCAAATAGATAAAATAAAACCAAACCAAATAAAATGAATGAAATAGATAAAATAGGTAAGATAGATGAGATAGATGAATTAGATAGATGGATGGATAGATAGATGAATGAATGGGTAGATGAATGGATGATGAATGGATGGATGGATAGATGGATGGATAGATGGATGGATAGATGGATGGATGAATGAGAAGAAGAAGAGCTTGGAATTGTAATAAGATTGTATCCCGGAATTTATACTGGTTTTACAAGAAGGCACAGTTTGTCCTATGTAAATTCCAATAATGGATTCTATGATGACTGCGTATCAATTCCAATGACAAGGAGTTCAACTTGTTTTACTTCGATTATTAAATGAAATATACACATTAACGTATATAAATGAAAATGAATATATATATAAATAGAAAAGAAAATATATACACATTAAAATATATACAGGTTATTAGAGATGCTCATTCTTCTGGGACAATTAGATGAGTCAATTCATAATTTTTGGCTGTCCCATATCAGCGATAACCGTTGGAACATATATAAACGTTCTTACTTCCGATGGGCTAATGTAAGAAAGAAGAAGCGGAATGATGAACGAGAACTAAAAAGGTCGCTCAGTTTTGTTCGGGGAATGAGCGGCGCTGCAGGGAGCTATCAGCACTGATTCGTGGTGCCTCTATTGAGTAACTAAGGTAACTGGTTTAACGGTACATTGGAAGAAATAAATTAATTGTTGATAATTGGCTGGGAAAATCATATATATATATATATATAATTTCAATATATATATATATATATATACTTAGCTGATACCCGCCCGCTTCGCTGGACGAGACGAATAATATTATATTTTGGAACCTACCGTAAAATATCAAGAAATTTTTCAATTTAATTATAATTTGATTTAAAATTTTACCAAATCAGTGGTAATAATGGTTATCACGACTTTCAAAAATATGAAAAAAGTATTTAAGTGTTGAATAGTTTATCAAGGAAAATTTAATTTAGTCAAATCTATAGATTTGAACAAAATTCACTCCTGCGTCAATTTTCATGTGGTGATGTGTTCCCATTATTCTACATGGCGAGTCTCCAGTAGGCCAAAAAACCATTATAGCAAAAATTGCCAACATAAAATAAAATACATTTTTATATATATTTTTTATTTTTTAAACCTCATTGAAACAATTTTTTATTATTCCCTATTGTCTTTTATTTTGAATACATAGCAGTTTTTGGTAATAACTACATTTTATTTTTATTATATCAATTTATCTTAATTATTACGTTATTATTTTTATCTTATTGTAATTTTAGAAATAGTTAAATATTAGAAAATATGAAATAACTATGCCTACATTCTAAAAACATCTCTGTAGACAACATTCATCGTTCGTTTTTCTGATTTGACGGTTGATTAGATTTTTTCACGTAGAACTTTAACTTTTGATCGTATAAAGTAGGCAATATCTGCTGAACACTGTAAATCTACCCCAATAATTTTAAACTCTCTGCCTTGTGCTTTATTGATAATCATCGCAAAGCAAGAGTCTGGAAACTGCAAACGGCAAATTCAAAGATGATAATCTGATGGAATTAATGGTATTCTTGGAATGAATATATTTTCACCCTCATGTACTTCCTGTATCCTTCTATAACATTTTTTAGAGTTTTTCACTTAGAGTCTGGTGCTGTTACACTTAATTTGGGAGGATTTACTTACGCAACAACATTATTGACGTACCAATCTTTAGGTAGCCTAGTGGGGAAGGTTTCGGATTCGTGGCCGGCGGTTTTCGTTCAGTCGCGGAGTTCGATCCTTGGCCACCAAAGACCCACCATTGTAGCCAGGCTGATGCACGTTAAATCTGTCGGGAGCCCAAAGTCCTCCAATGGTGTGGATGTTAGGAGAGGGGTGCCAGCTCAGTTGTCGTCCTCGTCATGACCGTGGTTCAAATAATTATAGAAGAAAATACGAAAGGTGATCCTTATGGATAAGACTATTCCAAGGTTCAGGATAGGATCTAATAGCAGAATTTGGACTTGATCACCGCTGCAGCTTGCATTCCATAAAATTCTTCTATCTATTTTTAAACATGGCACTACAAACAGGACAAACTTTTTCCGATACAAAATTTTATCATTTATTAGTCAATATCTGTTATATGGCTAAAACCAAAGCTTTAGAATTCAAGCACTATTTAACTTTTGATCTTTTCATTGCATTTTAATTACAGCTACTGATTCACGGAAGTTATTAGAAAATTATTTTCGTACTGCTTAACTCTATGTACTTCAGGATGGCTTTCAGTATATTTGGAAGCAGCTTCATGTATTTCAAGATGACTTTGAGTATACTTTCAGCAGCGTGTCTTACTTGTTCATATCTAATTGAATTTGTGAATATTTTCCTCACCTTTATTTAATTGAAGATATATTATATCATTAATAATCGATTCACTTGAACTTGATAAATTGAGTGTTAGATATTGATTGAGTCTTTGAAAGTAGCATAGATACACATTTTCTTGAGGCTGAAACACTAAGATGACACATTTTCATTTTGTTTCACGATATCATCACCAAAGATTAACTTTACTTCTATTTGTTAATCAACTATTTCAATATAAACATCAAAATGTCCATGATTATAGTTTCCGTAAAACGTAATCTTTATTCCCCTCTATTGTTTCACCAACTTAAACTATAAAGACAGACGCCTTGATACACTTCGAACTGATGAGGGAAATAAGCTCTTGCCACCGCCATAATTTTAAAACAGATCCATACGTGTTTGGTTTTAAGATCTTTTCAGTAAGAAATATAAATCATTAGTATTATAAGAACGCAGATAGCATTTGAGTGTAGCATTTAAACCGATACTGTTAAACATGTGAGAAACGATATTTCTCATTTTATACGCCATCGATAATAATCACCGAACACCAGCAAAGACAGCGAAAATGAGCATTAGCTTCGTCGCCAAAGGAATTTCAAAACTTTGAAAAGGTGATTATTCATCTATAAAACTATAACTGAAGAAAAGTAAATATGAAAAAATCAATTTATTGATAACCTACAAGTAAATACATTTTCAAGTTAAAAAATATAATTATTTTTAAAATCAAATTATTTAACAAAAAATACTTACAAATAAAAGTATAATAAAAAAATTTTAGCAAAAAGAGTCCTTATATTGCGTTATCCTTTTTACAAAGGGATATCTCTTACATAACAGCATATCACAAAACTGCATTTGAATAAGACAGAATTATCTTAAAAAATCCTTATCATTAAAATAATTCTGTATTCTGAAAACAATAAAATATCAACCATTTTAAAAAAAAACAAGAAAGCAGTTTATTTCCTAGAAACCAAAAAACTAAAATTGCCAGAATACAAAACAAAACTTTTGCATAATATTTACATTGAGTTACAGTTAAGTACATCAAAATAAATATTTTGACAGCTACTTATTTTTTTTATCAATGACATGAATAACATACCGTATTATTCATTTGCTAAAAACCAACTTCAATATCTTTAGTAAGATTGCATTTAGATTTACAAATGTAATTTATCAATCATATTAATAATAAAAATACTTTTCTCATGAATTTAAAACTTAGGTTCCACAGCAATAAAAAATTATTGCTGAGCAAAGCAGACGGAGTTAGCTGGGGTTACCATGGTATAGCTTTTTTTAAAATTCACAGTAAAGGTCATTGAAATGCTTTGACTTGGCGGTGGAAGATATTGTGGTGGCGGTGGATTTGTTATTAATCCATCCTCCATCAACGCATCAATATTAAATTATTTATTTCCATTTCACGCCTCAAATCTGTAGTTAAACTTGGTGAGCAACAATACACAGTATACATATAAAAAAAATACTCATATTCCGTTTTGGCGTCGGTCATGTCATTTTTTAGCGATAAAGTCGCCAAAAAATGACATAAATAATGTGGATAAAAAAAAAAGATTAATTGATGTAAAATTTACATTTTGGTTAAGAACATAAGTAAAAGATCCGTTCTTAGTGAGCGTCTACATCTTAAAATGAATTAACTGTACCAAATTTCAAGTCAGTCGGTTGTATAGTTTGCAGAGATATCGTGATGAGTCAGTCAGTGGTATTTCGCTTATATATGTATATATATATATATATGCTATATATAATTTAATATATATATATATATATATATAATTTAATATATATATATATATATAATTTAATATAATTTTAATATATATATATATATATATTTGAAAATATATATATATATAATTTAATATATATATATATATATATAATTTAATATATTATATATATGTTTTATTTATATACTATGTATGTAATTTAATGTAATATGTATATATGTATATGTGTACTTATGATTTAATATGTATATATATTTTAATATATGTATATGTATATGTAATTTAATATATGTATATATATATATATATAATTTTAATATGTATATATATATATATATATATATGTAATATATATATGTATAATATATATATATATAATTTTCGTCGGGTTATTCAATATTTTTTTAAGATACATAAAAATATATTTTAGATACATAAACGTAGTACCATCAGTCATTGTTTCCAAATTTAAGGAATAAATTTATTCCTACAATATTAACTAAGAATATTTAACTTAAAGTTGCTGTATATAAATAAATTTTCAAAGGAAAAGACTAATACGTGACTTTACATTTGAAAAATTTAAGTTTTTGAATTTAGAAATTAAGTAAAAATCTAACAGAAGATTAATTTTTTTCTTAATTATGGTATTATATATTTTACAAAGTTACTATTATTAAATCCCATGCCTTCAACAGTATAAAATTATGATTGCGTGAAATTATGCATATAAACGCTGAATAAAATATCGCTCAAGTTACAAGATGATTATATATCGCGTATAAATTTCAATGGAAAATATAATGATAACGTTTAGCAATAAATATTTACCAACAATTATCAAATTATCATCACGCAGTTCTTAATCATCTGTTTCTGTTATCAGGTGTAATGTAACAAATTCGATAATTGAATACTCTCTAAAATTTTCACACAAAAGAGAAATTTCTAATATATATATTTAAATATTTATAAATTTTCGTTTTTACTTTTATTAATCAATTTGTTTTTCAAGGTCAATATAAGAGTTATAACACTTTTTCTTTTAAAAAAAAGCAAATGTAATATTTCTTTTTTTTTTGAAAAAAAGAAAGATGACTTCAAGTCTATTGGAAGAAATCTAGATGTTTAAGCAGGTTATTAAAGCGAGAGAAAATGCTTTTAATTTTTGATCCAATTTCTAATTAACTTTTAATTTTACATTATTTTAGGAATTAGCTCAAAATAATAGTGGAAAGACACAATATCGTATCTTGAAGTTTATTATATAAAAATTGATTTCAGAAATGTTTTAAAATTAAAAATTTATTCTTTCGTATTAGAGAAATATTGCGTCTAAAACTGCTGAAAATTTTGCAAATAAATATTTTGCTCAACATATATTAAAACACGAAATTGTTAAGAATGAAGTCGAATTTGGGGGGAAAGGAAAACGAATACAAATCTTCATCATATTTATCTTATTTTTCTTAAAAAATACTGATTGATTTCTGAAATTATTGCTATTCTAAATAAAATTAATTTTACCAAAGCGTGTAGAAATTTAAGCGTTAGGGATTTCCATTTGCTTCCTATTCAGAGAAAAATGGACACGGCGTAATAAATTTATTTTGATATCAAACAAAAGGATTATTTTATGTTCATAAGAGCGAATATTAAACACTGCTGTTTGAGACTCAATTTCGATAAAGAAAATATACAATTCAAAAGTGCTAAAATTCTGCAAAAAACTTTAGAAGAAAAATGGAACTTTAAACCGTATTTCTAATAAAACCCCGAAAAATTGCCTTTTTTTTTAAAAAAAAAATAAAAAATTTAAACCAGACAAATTTTATTTTCTGACCCAATAAAATATTCTTGAAAACAGTACTAGTAATCTATTTTTAAATATTGTAAACAATATCTTCTTACCATCATTTTCAGAAGTTGGTGTATTTACTTCAGATCTGGCATCTAAAACATCTGAGGACAAGATCACTGCAAATAAGCGGAATAACAACAAAGGAAAAGTCATCCTAAAGCTACTCAATTAAAAACTCGACGAGCGAATTTCCCTCTTTCAATTGTCCTGAAATAGATTACTGAAACATTAGTATCTTGCAAATAACGCAGTTTTTGAATTAATAAGAAAAATGTTTAAATGTTGCGCACGCAATAATATGTATTACATGACGCTTTGCTGACGCTACATGCAGATTAAATTTCTGTTTAAGAGTTAAGTTACTCTCTATGAGAGAAAAATACCAGTAAAGCAAATTATATATAAACATGTAATAATGCAAATGTTACTAGAATTTGGTTGTTGATTACCGACTATAAGTTACATTTTTGGTTCCTATTATACATACAGAATTTTTTTCAAAAAAAAAAAAAAATTGGGGAAATAACATAATAAACAAAGAATTCAAAAAAGCTGAAAGAGGAAACGGAAATGACTGTGGTTAAGGAACTGATAAACTCAGGTGTTTAAAAACCATATTGCAAGTATTTAAATAATAAAAATGAGTACAAGAAATGAGACGCATAAGAAAATTATTGTTTAAATTGTTTATTTTTCTCAACAATTTTAAGAATATGTTTGAAAAGTTGAAGAAATATTACTGTTTTAAAGTCTTCATGCGAATCAAAAGTTGCCTTTTATTTGAATAGATATTTTACAACAAGGATTTTTAAAGTAGAGTTTTGCGATAAATTCATAATAAAAACATCATAGCATTCTTTTCTTTTCTCACTTTACATTATTTTTGTATCATAACAGTAGTAAAAAATAATCCAATTAAATGTCTTTGTTTTTGAAACCTCACCAGAATCAGGTTGAAAATAACAACATAAAATTTACTAAAATGTTCAGGAATTGCATCAATGGTGTCAATACATTTACGAGATCTGAATAATGATATATTGATATTCAAAGAGAGCTATGATAATACTTCGTTCGAATATTTTCATCACTTGTCTAAAGTAATATAAAAATAAGATTGGTGAGAGATCATTTGTACTTTTAATTCTTAGCTCTATACTTTTTTTTGTAAACTTGTTAAGAATTTACTCTTATCTTTTTTACTATCTCCTACTTCTCTTAGAATGAATTAAATAAATTTTTTTGAAAAAAATTCCAAATTTCTTGCTTGTATTCGACTTTTTTTTAAACAATAGGTTTTGAAGTAATTTTTTTTCGTCAATATAACTGAGACTTTAAAATAATTTACTTGTTGTAATTTTTGATTATGTTGTTACTCAACAAAATAATTTTAAACTGTTTTGTGGAAAATAATCTAATTTATTTACATTTCTCCGAATTCGAAATCCTGTGATATCTGTGATTATAATTTACTTCTATTTCTGTGGGAAAAATAAAAATTTGCATAAAAATCATTAATTGAAATATTTGTAAAAGTTTAAAGTGAAAAGTATGTTTTTAATTAGATTTAAAATAATCCCAAAAAATTATCATGATTACTTATATTTTTCAAGAATATGTTTTTTAAAATTCTGGTATTTTAATCTACGTCAATGCACCAAGATCAAAATCTTAAAGTTCAGAATTTAAGAATTACAGCAATTTCAATAACTGTTTATTTAATTGTTATATTAAGTTTATCATTTTTTTCAGATTCCCGCCCCCATTGATTACTAGAAATATTACAGTAATTTTATATTTTCTATTATTTCTAACTTATGTGTTATTTACTTTTTAATATATTCATCACACCCTGTTGATAAAAATGATAATTCAAATTATTTATTCAGAAAGCAAATCACATGAAAAAAAATTTATATTTAACGCTTTGGATATATGACTGAAAACATTGCTTAATATAAGAATTTAGTTGAAACTTGGTGGGCGTGTAAAAAATCTAATTACAGGTGAAAATACATTAAGACTTACTTTGAAATAAAATTTGGATGAATCCTATACATTAGAATAAAGCTCAATTTCAAATAAGTCGTCTCCTTTCATAAATAAACAAACTGATAAATACATTTTATAAATTCAAATACACTTTTTCAGCGACAATCAGTCCGAGTTTGAAGTATAGCATTAGGATGATACAATCGATAAGAAACAATATATTCATGAACAAATGATTAATTTTATACTGTTATTGTTTTTATGATATTCAAAAATCTTGGAAGAAAAATGAGAGAAATGAAAAATCTAGATAACAATCTTCATGATAATTTCATTCGTCAATACAAGAAGACAGTTAAGTGATTCTTAGATAGACCTTATCACTTTTAAAACATCAGTGAAAGAAGCCTGAATGAAAAAGATGTGACAATAGGGAGAAGTAAAGAACATGAAAAAAAATTGTATTTACCAGTTGAAACTTATAGAATACTCCTGAAATAGTAATAAAGTTTTCAGATTTCAGTTTAATACTTCCATACCATTCCATTTGTCTTCTAAACTATAACAAATAAATTAGCACAGCCCAAAATTGTTTGGATATTAGGAAAAAATCCCATAAAATTCTAACTACCATTCATCATTCTTAAATATACATTTTTTCTAAATTTTACAAATTATAAATAACTTCGTTCGTAAATCATGAAATTTAAAAGATGATATTCTATATATTCACTTAATCTTGAGCAGTATAAGAAATTAAAAAAAAATAACGAATGATTTTTTTTCATCTGATAATGCCGTATAAAAATTTTAAACGTCATTTGAGTTACAATTATTTTGAGTTTATCTTAAAGGTAATTATATAAAATTTCGTACATGTATTAAGAAAAGTATTGTATTCAAAACTCTATTGTTCATAAATATTTCTTAGTTTCTCACGTTTTTCACAACCATTTTAGAGTTTCCAATACAAAACATTTGAAGAGATGTATTGAATTATTTCACACATTTTTTTATTAATATGATCACTAATTATATTTCTTTCTACATTTAAATCTAAGCAGACTTTAGTGTTTTACTTTAACATTAAGAGGTAGAATATTTCAGAAATCTTTTAAGCAAGATTGATCACTTTTTTTTTGTCTGCTCACACATCCCAACTTAGTTTTATAGGTATTTTGTCCTCATTTTCTCAACATTTTAATCGAGTAAAATAGTTCGGAAATTTTTTTTCCAATCAAGCCAAAAAGAGTTGTTTCGTGTCATTGAAACCCAATCGACGTTCGGGATCAGACTCAGTTTACTTGAAATCTTTCATCTAAAATAAGCAAGTTCCCGGAAAGAACAGAAACAGTAAATAGGAAAATATGTGTCTCACTTCTTAAACGTATCTTGTGAGAGCTAACAAAGACTTGAAGTGATGAAAAATAGAATTTTAAGTTGTATTCTGATAAATTTCCTAAAATATATGTATCTATAAATATTGAAGAATATCATGCGGCTATGATACCCGAGTTGACATAGCTTCAAATTCATGGCCGGCATTGCTTTGTTGGAAACTTTATTATTTATTTATTTGGTTTCCGCGAAAAACTCTACGATATAATATAAGCTGTAAATAAGAGGTCACCAATCTTTCCAATACAAAGGGTGCAGGGAAAAATAGGATATTGCTCTCAAAAGTAACTCCAATATCGAAAAGAAAAGAAAAAAAAAACGGTATGGTATTGCTGACACATTGTGGAGGTGAGATTAGCCATCCCTGCTTCAAAGAATTACATTTATAATAGAGTAAAATATCCATATTAAAACATATTTAAAAACCATTTAAAATAACAAACAGTAGTTCAAAATAAAAAATGCTAACTTAAAGCTATACGGGATGTGGCTAATAAATAACGAGACTGATGATGCTACAAAAGAGGTACGCATGCTCCAAACACCAACGATCGACGGTTGTTTAGCATGATGCCCTCTTTTTCTGATGCAGTACCTCTCGTTTCTGCAAACAAATCCTCATACCCGTAATTTTCATTCGCATTAGAGTTTTTTTTTTTCCTGTTTCGCCGAAAAAATGATAAGTGAGTGAATTGCTGTGAAATTTTACGTAAAACGAGGGAAAAAACGCTACTGAATTTTATAATTTATTAAAAGAAGTGTATTACAATTAACGCTTATCGCGTACGCAGGTTTTTAAGTGATTTCAATGTTTTCAAGATGGCCGCGAAGACGTTGAAAATGATTCACATCAGAGTCACCCTCCCACGTTAAAACCAGATGACAATATCGAAAAAAAAAATAGTAATCTGGTTCGATCTAGCTGTCAGTTAAATATTTGTGTTATTGCAGAGACTGTAGGAATTTACAAAGAATCCGTATGGCAAATGTTTCCGCTGGCTCCTTCCATATTTTCTGTCAAGAGGGTTCTAGCCAAGCGCAGCATTTCAGTTTTTGATCATTCGCCTTATTCCCTGGATCTTGGAATCATGCTACTTCTAATTTGTTTTCTGAGGTAAAATATTCATTAAAAGGAATAATATTTAAGTTCGTTGAAGCTAGAAAGAGAAAGCAGCACGTGTTCTGAAGGAACTTACAGAAGACTTACATCATTGTTTTGAACAATGGAAGATTCGTATGGAGCGTTGTCGGGTTAGAGGAGATGTGTATATTGTAGGTGATAATAAATAAAAATGTATGACATCAAAATCAAGTGTTTTATAGCGTCAGTCTTGTCATTTCATTATCACATCTCATGTAACAACTTGGTGAATTGGCAATTGCAGTGATATTGAAACGAATAAGTGGTAAAATTCGCTCTTATTTCCTCTTCTAAATTTCCCACATTCTTGTAATTCTTTGCAATAATGTTAGTTATCCTTGAAAATTTTGTCTCGCAAAGATATGGCTTTGAAAATAATTTGCTTAGCGCGTTTTTATTGCTGAACGCAGGCCGCCATTTTCTTCAGAGATCCGGACCTTTCTCTCAATAAAAATCGCGATCACGATAGCCTACAGGTCATGGATGTGAACTCGCAGCCGGCGTTGTTTCCATTGAGTCTAGGTTTCAGGGTTCTGATGTCCCTAAGACCGACATGCAGCGGAACCCATGCACGCTAAATCTGTCAAAGTTCCAAGTCCTCAAAAGGCGTGATTGTTCAGAGAGGAAGGTGTCTCTTCGTCCTATCACTTTACTTGCTTCAAAATTACGAGGTCTGTCACATATTTTCTCCATGTTTTGTCTAAGAACCATGTTAATAAACAATTAATAAAATAATCAATTACAATGCTACACCAACACACAAACAATCATAAGCGTTTTGCAAAATGTAAATAAAGTCATTAATATCATTACGAACAGAATTAAACATTCAATAAATAAAAACCTCAGACATAAAATTAAAAAAAAGCTTCCAAAATTCAGTGAATAATAATACAACTACATTTCAATAATATGAAAGAAGAACTCAAAACAAACTTCATCAATAAAAAAGAATAATAGTTATATCCTAGTTGAATAAAAAAAATAAATGAACTAAACTGACAGTAGATCCGGTCGATCAGCATCAATGGAAGCAAAAAAAGCTATATAAATCGTTTAATAGAACGAATAAAACATAAAAAGTATATAATGTTGAATTCCTGGTTAAATTGAAGCAGATTTAAAGACACAAATAGCGGTATAGTCGAAATCTAGTTTCTATAATGGCGGTAGTCCTAAATGTTAATGCACAGACAATTCGTAAATTTAAATTTATTGTACAAACGCAACGAACTCTAATACAACTTTTTTTATGCTTATGATAAAAGTACTCCTTATATGACGTAGAAAGTAACTGAAATTACAATTCAAACTCATTTTTAAAATATCCACTTCTTTCCAAAGGGTAAAGCTACATTCGTTTGCACATATTTTGCTCATACTTGATAAACGTGCTTCAAGATACTTTCAGTAATATGACAATTTTCAGATAATCTACTTCTGGGAGATTATTTTCATTAATTTTGTTCCTTCAATATTTCCTCCGGAAAGGTGAGGGAATGCGCAGATTAGAGGAACGAGGCTTTTGATTCAGCGAAGTCGATGCAATATATCAAACGATTAATGAAACTATGAGCATGTTTCAAGATATTTCTCGTCGATCGAAGGGCCGAAAGCAGGTCATTTTTTTTCCTTATTCTTTGACGGAGCTCAGCGTCATCTGAAAAACGTAAAGGTAGTAATGTTAATTTACAGTTTGACCTTCAGAAACCCAATGAAGGTACTCAATCACATGAATATCGAAAAAAAAATTCGTCACTGCTCATTGGAGCCTTTTTTGACTCTCAAGGAATTTGGGCTCTTCCAGTCGATTCGTCACACGTTGTTATGCTTTCCTAGAAGTTTGGGTCATTTTCAAAGGCATTCAAAGTGTCAGTACAAATATTTTTGCGATTTTCTTGTTCAAACTTGAGAAATTAATTACCATTTCGGCACACACTTTTTGCATATTAAAATTGTTATGCAAAATTTGCCGTATAGATTATTTATCAACTCTTAGTCTCAGAATACTCCACCGACTGTCAAATAGAACCAGATAACCAATTTTTTTCGATATTTTCATCCGCATTTAACGAAGACCGGCAACCCGGAAGCAATTTACTTTCAACGTCTTCTCGGCCGTCTTGAAAACGCTTTAACTACTCAAAAACATGTGCACACAATATACATTCATTGTCCTACACTTCATTCAATGAATTAAAAGTTTCAGCATCGGTTTTTCCAAGTTTCGTGGGAAATTTTACAATTTTTTCCGAAGAAACAAAAAAACCATCTAATGTGAATGAAGGTTACGGGTATACAGATTTGCTTACAGAGGCTAGATGCACTGCATTCAAAGGAGAAGGCTTCATGCTAAACAACTGTCGGAAGCTGGCTTTTGGCGAATGCGTACTTCTTCTGTAGCAGGGTCAGTCTTGTTCTTTTATATCCACACTTCGTAAGTTCAAATTTTTTCTATCTTATGTTAGAAATGAATTAGCATAAAAAGAAATGCTTAAAATTCTTTGTTTTTGTACACCGTTTTTGTTCATGGTTTTGTACAATAATTTCACGAAGAGTTAACATGGGAACTTTTAGGACACCAATTATTTTCTTTTAATATCTTAATGAATTTCGTACTTGAGTCAAATCACAAGAATTATATTGCAAGGAATTCAGAGTTCAAAATCTCCCTAAAGTCCATGGATTGAAAAAAATGAGTGTTTTGAATTATGATAAGAATAATGTAAGGCAATTTTTCATTTTGATGATAATTATTTACTATTATGTTTTGTATGTGTTATTAGAACTACATCACATTATTTTATAATAGTGACTTGTTGCATTAAATTAGTCAGATTTTATAACGAATTCATTGAGAAGTAAGAATACTTCTCAGCAAAAGAATAAAGTAATCAAGATCAAAACCTTTAAAAAAACCTTTTAATCAACATAATATTGATTTAATAAATATGATAAAAATAAATAATTCTATATATTAAAATTATATTGTAATTATTATTTGATTTGTAATACAATATTATTTTTTTGTAATGCACAAAATAAAAATAATAATTTTTACTAACGATAGTCTCACAATTTAACTGTGTACAGAAATTTATACCAAAATTAAAATACTTACTGAGAACTTCTTTCACTTGTTTCCTGAAATCTGTTTTATGGACAATGACTATCAACTCATTTTGCAAGCTTTGTCAGGTGTATGTTATTTACAATAACATTTCTGTATTTCAATGGAAAATGCAATATTCAATCTCGCAATGATCCAACGGTAATGATTAGACCCCAGTCACTATATGTATATGCTAGTTATATATATATATATATCTACTGCCATTGAGAACAATACAGCATAAATTCATAAATTATGTTGCATTTGCATCTTTCGTCTAAATTGAGCTTACGAAATAGAAAGAGAGAAACATGTTTATTAACGACAGGTGTTTTTAAAGTAATAGTATGGAATACGTTGAGACATCCTATTACAGAAATATTACATTGAAAACGAAAATACTCTTCAAATCTGAAAATAAATTAGTAAAACTAGGAGTGGTTAGCAAGAAATCATTAAAAATAATTCTATTTTTAAGAGATTGCATCACAATCAATGAATCTCACTACTTGTAAAAACTTTTATTTAACTTTCCGTGTTCATATGCGTGTTTTTCCATTTCAAAATGTGGAATTCCCATTCAAAACATTTTCCATTTCAAAATCTTAACTAGCTTCCTATCATCCGATCGAGCTGTAATTAGCGTACAGCTATAATTCCGATGACAATACAATATTATGGTTCGTAATGTAGATGAAATTGGAGCACTTAGCCTTGCTGGGCATTTACATCCCATCTAATGTTCAACTTTACTATTCTTCAAGTACCCAGGGCAATCAATAGGATCCTTAAATTATATTGTTCAAAAGCCTTTATTTGAAAAAGGTTCTGCAGCTTATTAAGATTTTTTTCATTTAGACTTAAAAGCTAATTGAAAGTTTGAAAAATGTTACTTGAATGTGAGAAATTTGCTAGGATTTTCAAATTTGGTGTTTGCCAGAAGAGGAGGGGGGGGGGGAGAGACCAGATTAAACTGTAACGTCTAATCAGGAGGCACCAACTCTGGTCTTAGTAGGAAAGTGAAATTGTGGGTGCTAAGTCTCTCTGAGCTCAGTAAGGAACTAGAGAGAATGTTCTGATTGGTTGATAGGCTACAATACTATAGTAAGCTCAAGCAGACTTGTGACAAAGTATATCTATCTTGGAAGACATAGGCTTTGGATGTAACAGCGTCGAGTTGAAATTTGGCACTCACGTATAGCTCAAATTATTGCTGTTTTCAGTATTTAATGTCCAGGCAAAAAAAAATTTAATAAATATAATAGAAACAATTAAATCCAGTTTTTATTGAAAGAAGGACCAATGGGTCTAAAAATTACTTTTTTAAATGTTAAATAATATATAATTTATGAAAATTTGAGACATTAATACTTTTTAGATCTGTTATATAAGTATAAAGCTATGGCAATAATTTATCATTAATTTCGTATATATCTTAGTTAACCCCACGAGGCTTCTATAAATTGTATATTATTAACCTTAAAAAATTATTTTTTTACCTTCTATCCATCTTTAAGTAAAAGCTTGATTTAATATTTAAAAAATTATATTACATAATAGAATCTCCCAAATGTTCCTATTAAGGTAGGAACATATACATAAGCACCCGAATGTTTTGCAAGGTTTAAATTAATAACCTTTAAAGATAATTTAAAACGACTGTTTTTCTTCCCCTGCTCGAGTTGATGAAAATAATTTCTGTTGTTAAATATCTCCGAACATTCAAAATTCAATATTTATAAAGTCTATTTTTGAGACCTCAGTGTAATATCCGTTTAGAATTCGGGTACATATTTTTAATCTTATGGAGTTTCTAATTATCTTTTCGAATAGCGGATGGATGAAAGATAGTGCGATTTGAATTTTGGGTTTTTGTTCAATACTATTTCAATCAAAAATGATTTATTGTAAAATAGATCTTTTTGTATTTCCCTGTAATGGCTCTTACAACAATGACTGTAAGATAAAAATGTCTTAATAACCATCTCTATGGGAAATGATTTCCCACAGGGAAAGATATTTCCCATAGGAATGGTTATTAAGAGCACCGTAAGAAGAGGAATTACAAGTGTTCTCCAGATCAAGAGCTTAAATCATTCCTATACCTAAATATCAACCAACATCCTTTCTGACTCTTCCAACTTTTCTTCCATTTCTATTTCATTTATATATATATATATATATATATATATATATATATATATATATATATACAATTCAATTCACTGTTCTTCTTATTTTCATCTAATTTACCTAATTATGTTTCATTTTATTTCAGAAGAAATTTAAATTTTATATAGTTTACACAAACTAATAAAAATTTCCTGAGGTAAAGTTTCCTTTTTTTCCAAAGAATAAATGTAATAAATTTTGGTTTAAAACAGAACTATTTATTTTTTAACTACATCTTTTTGCTACTTATTTAAGATATAACCAATCGACAATTAAAAGCAAATGTTCTCATGGAAAAATTTATCAATAAAAGGGAAAAATTCGAGCACAAATACGTTACGAAGAAATTTAATATTCGAAAACAAAACATAACAACTCGAATTTTCTCGTTAGAAAAATCACCGTAATGGTACAATATCAACAAAAAATGAGATACGTTGTTCTTCAAAATATTTCATAAAACTGTTCAAAAATTGCAAGATATTCTGCTATCTTGGAAGAATCTAAGCACTTCATTTTTATGAAATTGAGTGATGTCTTTAGGGAATCTTAGTTAAAATGTAATGTATAATCTTATACATATGGGAAAATGGCCCTATATCATAATTTTGGGAGAGATATATAAATTGTTTTCTGTTATTTATAAGAAATTTTACTCTAAATATTGCGTAAGTTACGTACTTTTTGGAAAAGGGTAAACCAATATCTTATACAAATTATAATAGTAAAGTATTTGTTACTGATTATAAGCAGAAACACACGATTACAATGATCAAAGAATAGCTATTTTTTCCAATATTACCAGAGGGAACATTGCATTTTATTTTTATACGAGTATCTTATAGCTAAAAACATATGCTTTTGCAAATGAAAAGTATACACATAACAGGTCAATTGAAAAGTCCCCGGCCTGACACATAGATGGCGCTATTAGAATTAAATCCATATGTTTTTTAGTTAGCCCTAACCCTCAAAAGATGCGTATATAAATTTGACAGCTGTCGGATCATTAGTTTGTGAATTATAGCATTTTGAGTTAAGCAACTTTTGTTATTGTGAAAAAAATGGATAAAAAGGAATTTCGCGTGTTGTTAAAATATTGCTTTTTGATGGAAATAAATACAGTTGAAGCAAACACTTGGCTTGATGCCGAGTTTCCGGACACTGCCCAGGGAAAATCAACCATCAAGGATTGGTATGCTAAGTTTAGACGTGGTGAAATGAGCACCGAAGACGGTGAACGCCCAAAAGAGGTTGTTACCGACGAAAACATTAAAAAAATTTACAAAATGATTTTGAAATGTCAATTTCCTCTTGTAATAGTTTCCATGAAACAAGGATTTCTAGTAACTGAAAGAAAATGCTGATTTCACTTTTCAGTTATATGTTGCAAGCTTCTTGAGTAATCTCAAAGCAGGCACTTCGAAAAGATCATGTATCTCAGAAGTTGGGAAGTCTTCAACCTTTTTGTTGACTAAGCTGGATTCCGTAAAAGATTGTTTTTCACTGAATGAAAGGGAAAGTCCGAATGACACAGGTACCTGATATAAGCAACTAATAGTCAACTGGTTCTTGATGGTAAAAGTGTTTGGATACTTGATATAGCGCTGAAATTAACAATCGAGTGTATTAATTGTTTAAATACTAAAGAATAACAAATTCATTTGAAAGTATGTGGAAATAATTTATAAAAAGTTCTCCCTTTTTCTATATCCTACCGTGTAATTGGTTTCGTTTTTTTCAAAAGAAATTTCTAAAAAAAATACATTTAATACATAAAACGAAAAAATGTTGAATACGTGTAAGCACGTTGTCGTAATTCTAAGTTAATTTTTATAAAAATATTCTGGCTTATAAATCAACTGATACATTAATGTTCCTATACAACGTACGCTAAAATACTACTTAAGAAGGCTACTTTTAGAGATTTTATAGAGTTGCTAGGAGAAATCTGTATGGTTACCGTTTGTAATGAAAACCAAATTGGCGGTTTTTTGTTCAAAACATCCTCATTTTGCATTCCCCCCTTAAAATAGGATCTAACTCTACTCACATCATTCGGGCATATTTTAATCATTTTGTACTAGTTAGGAATAAAATGTTTAAAATTTATAATTTGTATAACATCAGGGAGTCTCAAAAAGGCTTAAATATGCCTAAATTATCACATAAGTCCTGAATTCCAGACATATTTTCAAATTTGGTGTCTGTTACTGGGAGGGGGGAGATCAGGTTGAATGCTAGCGTCCGTTCAGTAATTAGCAGCTCTGATCATAGGAAAGTAAATTTGTGGGCGGTAATTTTCCCCGAGTTAAATTAGCAACCAGATAGAGTGTTCCGATTGGTTGACACTATGCTCAAGTAGTACGACAACGATCAGATTTTTATTGAGTGTCAACTGAAACAGTTGTTTACTCAGCTTACATTTCATTCATAAAAGGAGAAAGAAATCTTCATATTACATTTTGCTTAAGGAACGCGTGGAAGAAAAAAAAATATGAGAAGAAGGAAGTTTAATGTTAGGGAAAAGAGAAAGAATAAGATAATTTAATTATGTATATCAAAGTCCTATTTTTCCAGTTTTAGTATATAAAAAATTTTATCCATAGTTTCTGCGCTTATACAATCAAGTAGTGGGGGACTTGGGATAGAGGATGGGCCATGTATTTAACAGCATACATTTGAGTTGAAATGTATTTGGTGATTTATAGTATTATTCAAGCTTTTTAGCGCGTTCATGCAAGTATTCTTAAGGGAAATGGTATTTTATCCTCAACATCCCCTAACTTAGCCTCGAATCAAAACCACTTCCTAGATATCTTCAAAGCCTACCACAGACAGTACCTACCTCACCGAAAACCACTGATTTAGAGATAATAACATTACGTATATGTTAAACCAAAAATATTCAAAACCTTCATAGTGTTAAAAGAAATTTATTAAGAAGATTAAGAAGAAAAACACGAGGGCTGTTGGTGACGGACCTCATAATTTTAAACCTAGGTCAGCTGATACAATCTACACCTGAGCTGGCATCTCCCTCCCCAAATTTCCACACCATGCCAAAGGGAGGATTTTGAGCCTCGAAATATTCAAAGTGCATCAGCTCCTGCAAAACAGAATCAGTGGCATCAAAGCTCGAACCCACGACTAGACGAAAGCCGCAGGTCGTGAGTCCACAACCATGACTACTAAGTTGCCAAGGCCATATGAAACAGAAAGAAATCTAAATCATATATGCCTTTAAACATGGAGAAAAGAGGTAGCTTGTCCTTAACGGCCACTGAAGTAGCCTTCAACAAAAAACACTCCCTTAGATTTCTTCAACGACTACTGTGGACAGTTCTCTATCTCATTGGAAACAGCTGATTTAAAACCAATTTTATTTCGTATATCTGAAGCCAAAAATATTCAAAAATATGTTAACAGTGTTGAAAGAAATATAAATCACGTATGCAGTGAAATACGACGTTTTTCTCTTGATTATTTTTCGTTACAGGAATAAAAAATTATGATGTCTGATATTCCATTTTCCACACTATGCATTAAGAATATGATTGTAATGAAAAAAAGGAAAATATAAAGGAAAGTACACAAAATCGTTTTCGATAAATCATCAAAACATTAGTTTCAACAAAATGTAAAGCCTCAAGAACTAAGTGATCACATTTACTATCTTGCAGGAGGTGATGTTTAGGATCAAAACGCTAATTCCAATAAAAAAATTTGTGCAAAATTATAGGGATTGATGAGTAATTGAATGAAAATTGTCATCTACTTTTTTCGGGAAATGGATGCTATGAGAGAAAAGTACAAACGCAGATGTCATCCTCGACATATTTGACCGTGGTTCAAAATTACGATGTCCGTCGGCAATACCCCTCGCATTGCTTCTAGTGTGACTTTAATAAAACCAATCAATAAATCAATCTAATATCCTATTTCTAAGCAATGTAAGATTTTGACAACGAAAAAAACGTCAACTTAAATCTAAATTTAAACAGACGATATATCGACACGATGCTCACAGTCTTCTTAGGATTTCCTTTCAAGATATGTTATTTTGTCTCTACGTGAAACTAACTATGATGGAGGAGGGGTAGGGGCGCATGGTCACCTGTTGGATTCACTATTTGCTCAGCTAAATTTTAAAAAAACCACATAAATGTACAGTTTGATAGTTTATAGAAAAAATGTATTTGATTAGTATCATGGATATATTGAAAGCAGAAACCTGCAAGTAAAAAAATATTCTTAATACTAGAATAAATGTGTGTGTGTGTGTGTGTGTGTGTGTGTGTGTGTGTGTGTGTGTGTGTGGGTGTGTGTGTGTGTGTGTGTGTGACGCAGGTATAGATTAAACACGCGGAAATGGAAACCTGGCTGAAATCCGATGTTTTGTGCCTGTACAATAAATTATACTTCAATGCAATATTTCAGAATAATGCTAATACTATAACGAGACTCATTAATGTTAATATTGTAACGTTTTCCGGCAAATGGCTTGCGCCATAAACTTACATTCAATCACTCACTGCATCCATTAAACTTTGATCCACATGTTGCATTAGACCGTGGTTGATGGATGATAGCCACCTGTGAGCCTACATTCATTTTCGCAAAAATTATGCAATGATCATGAACGGAAGTGAAGTGCATTCTCGAGTCTCTTGCACGAATACCTCTCACCAAGCAGTAAAGTCGAGATAGGTATTTGATATATTACCTATTACAACGCCTTGATTCTTAATGCTTTGATTTTAATACAGTTTTGAATATTTTTCTGTATCAAACACTCGTGTGATTATTCCTTTCTCTTTTTTGAATAGCTTGTACTTTCCATTTGACAATATGTTGCAAAAATTACACGTGTCATGTCACAAGAACCAAGTTTTTATTCCAATTTATAACTTAGTAAAAATAAAATGTAAAAAAAGAAATCATCTACTAAAACAAAGTTATATTTATGATGGTGTGAGCGGAATTATAGATGAGTCAAGTACTTATATCGCTGGTTGTAATTGCATTATAAAGTATAATAACATTATGACCTTAAAAGAAAGAAAAAAATTCAACCTCATCAAGTGAATAATAATTTGTTAATCAAACAGCATTTGATTGCTTATTGCTACATTGTTCACGTATATAATTTTTAGAAATAAGTTATTTTATTTTGCCACACTGAAAGATGTTGTACATTTTTATATGTTTTTTAAAAAAAATTATTACGTAATGATATGTAACAAAATTAAAAAAATTTTAAATGGAAGAATGGTGGGAAACCTTGAATATTAAATATGAAAACATACCTCATCACTATTAAATACCGAATTTATCATCAATCTCAGAATAATCACGTTTATTCTTGTTCAATTTTCCAATCCCTCTCTCTCTATTACTACTTCTATGTCTCTATTAAGCTCTTCGCAGCTATTATTCATTCCTTTGACCTCTTCTTCACTATCTTCTCCTTTCTATCAGATTCCTATTAACTGTATTATATAACGTCATCGGACCTCCCCAAGAGGTTAGTTGACTAAACATAAGAAAACAGTGAGATTCCTTTATATAAGAATCATCACAAAAGCTGTTGGAAACGGACCTCTTAATACACTTACAAAGAATACCGTCTCCTGAAAACTTACAGCCGCAATAATTAAGTGATCCCAGGCTCCCGCTCTGATTTAAACCCTGATTTCAATAGGAATTTGTTGTGCAAAATGATATGATTGCTGATTTCATCGATTTTTATCCTAGCCCTAATCTGACAGACATAATTGCAAACTCCATGAACAATAATTTTCAAATTTAATTGCGTGTTTGTACCTTGGTTCTAACAAGAATCGTTGTACAGAATAACATCAGGCGCTGCATTTTAAGTTCAGCTGATCCTCAGTGTTTTTCCCATGTTGTGGAATGTTGGAAAAATAGGTACCAGCTCAGGCGTCATCTTTATTAGCTTATTGTTATTCTAAATTATGAAGTGCATCGTCAAAATAATCTTTCTGTTGTCCAAGAGCTATATTAACCTAACCTATTTCAAAGTTTCTTCAGTTTTCTTGATGTCTTCATCACTTTCCTTTGCTAATATTTTACTTTTTAATATCTACCACTCGAAAACAATTAATGTAAATATCTTTGAAAAGAAGTGAAATATTTAGTGTGTTTTTTATAAGCTTGAACTTTGAATACATTACTCGTGTTATTATTAGCGTAAATAACTAATATAAATACCTTTGATAAAAAAAAATGTGAAAATTTTGTGGGTCTTCGGACTTTTTGAATACGTGTGACCCTCGGATACATTACTCATGTTATTATTTTTAACAAGCAAGGATGCTCTTGGCAAAGTATTTTAAATAAGTGAATGAGGGATTGTATTTTAATGGCGTAAGAGAGAGATAATTAGTTAGATATAGTCATGCGGGGCCAAAACGTTGTGATCTAAACGAGTGAAAGAAATGAAAATAAATAAAGTTAAAAATTGGTTGACAAGAAGGTCGGTCGAAAATAGAAAAGGATTGCTAGGGTATCCAAGGTCGCGTCTCTTGTGTTTACCAAAGACAGTAAACCCCATGATGAAGAAAAGGATCACTAGGATGCCTCGGAGTCATACATTTGAAATTAAAAAAATAATGTTTGTTTGAAAGAAAAAAATGATAAAAACTAATTTATAATTGAAATTTTACTTCTGTCAAGGCTCCATTAAGTTGATAAAGATAGTTGCCATGAAAATTAAGTAATGATAAAATCTTTTGCGCACGAATTTTGTTCTTAAATGTATAGTTGAGAACAAACAATTAAAAAATTTTACTATTAAATTTAAAATTTTAATTTCTGTTATTTTTTTGTTTATACAATTTGCATTTCTTTCATCTTGATTTACTCCCTAATTTTCATGCCCATAAATAGAGCACTCACTTTAATGCCCTATTTTTACTGTGCTGAAATGGAAAATATTAAAAAAAGTTGAAGTTTCTGTTATGCATTTGTATATTATCTATAATTAACGACTGCGTAGTTAAAATTCAGTCTCGAAATTTAAGATATAAAAAAAAAATTTAAAAATTTTAATCAAGCAAGAATTTAAGTTAATGAAATTTTCTTAATTACAAAAACTTTAATCGTTGATTTTAAAATATTTTATGAAGAAAGTAAAGAATAATAAATTATAACACGGAAAATTTCGTAAAGTAGAAGTATTTTTAAATACTGTTGTTATACACCAGTATATTTCTCATATATTATTAAAAAATCTTTTCTTGACAAACAGTTTACAAGTATTAAATGCAATGCAATAATTATCATTTTTTTATTACTGGTGTTTTACTGTACTTGAAAAAGAATTGTTTTGCTAAAATAAAGGCTTTTCATTTGCTATTGAAATTTCTTATAGAATGCATACTATTACTTCTACGTATTCATATATATATATATATATATATATATATATATATAATTTTATTATTATCATATATTATTATTATTACTACTATTAAAATAATCTGAAATGTGTTAAAGAAACACGCGTTCAGTTCTACAAATAAATGCTATACAAGAATGATATAACATATACACCATTTAAAAATTTTTACTAAGGAACACAAATTTTTACATGATAAAAATGGCTTTAATGAGGCAAAAAAAAAAGATTCAAATATCACTGTTACAAAAATTGTGGCTCCATGGGTATGCGGTGAAACAGTCCAACAAGGTAGATAATAACAAATGACACTTTATTCACAATATTCAGGCCAAAACGAAATACAGGTAACAAATCTTGGACAGATTATTGATACAACAGTGCAGAAGTGAATTCCAGTATTGATACAACTCAGGACCAGTACTGATGCAACTCTGGACCAGTATTGATACAACTCTGGCGTAGATTAGCAACACAAACAGATACGAAACAGCACTTGGAATAACAGTCACAGAACTTTCAATAACGTACAGCTTGCTCCTCAACTTACTAGTTCGCCTTATAGACAAATGTCCGACGTAATACTTTGTAGAATTCTGATAGTCTCCGAACAGTCCCAGTAGAATATAGGCCGCTTCCTGGCTGCTACTCGGTATATTTGGTCAAGCTTCGCAGCCATCTGTATTTATAGCTGTTCCAACCAGGAGTGACGTCACAGGGAAAATTCGTTAAAAATCCATAATTTTCCTCCTAATCGTGGTACTGACAAGATTCCAGCGTTTTCGAGAACCTTTCGTTTGGGCTCCAAATACACAATGTTTCTCGACAATTCTCCAAAATGGCTACCAAGTTTGGGGGTTGTTTCGTAAGCTTTCCTTAGTGACTGAAGCATCTCTTTCAAAACGACTCTTTTCCTTTGAAATAGTAACGTAGCAGGAAAGCGTCACCGCAGGTTCATAAAAATAATTACTCCCTTTAGATACCCATTACATTTGTAAAAATTCCATAAGAAATATGCGTCACTAAATTTGTATAAAATTAAATATGATATTCCAATTAAATCGGAAAACTCATGTCATTGTCTGTGGATAACAAATCTAGTTACAATGTCAAGTCGTTTTTTTTCTCAGTAACTAAGCAAATAAATGATTATGTTGAACTCATGACATATGAAATAATATTTTTATAAAATGAAAAGGAAGAAACGAGGATAAGTACTGATTCTTTAATCATTTCTTAAGTGAATTTGTTTTATTCCAAATGAGGTTACGCTTTTTTATCATGTTTGCATGCATTTTTCTTTAAGAAACAAAACCGATGAAGTACTACGTACAATATGTATAGTAAAATATAAATTTGTAAATAACATTATAAATATATAACAACAGTTTTCATTCAGTTTTAAAAGGTTTTATTATTTATTCCTAACCTTTATAAGATTGTATCTCAGTTCTATTCTCGTGTTCTTTTCTTGCTAAATTTATAAGCTTGTTTCTAGACTTTCCCTTTAAAATCTATTATCGGAGTAATATTTACCAATCTGTACTATAATTTAAAAATAGCATTCGTTAAATCAGTAACACCAGTATG
>BMAW01029043.1:0-13125 GCA_019974015.1 Nephila pilipes | reverse complement strand
CACCTTGGCGACGGATTTGGCAACCATTTGGTGACTTGGCAACTTTGACGAGAAATGGAAAGTACTCGAACGTGCTGGAACCTAAGCGAGAAATTGAACGGTCCAGTTTTTGATTCAGAACCATTGGACAAACCCGATTGGGTTTAGTTGCCTTGCTTTGGTGTGTTGTCGGTGATTTGAAAGTAACAAATTCATAGTTAAAACAGCTTGCTTTCCCAATACAGTATTGCGTAGTATAGATGGTATAGAGCACGTTTCTTTAGACTACAGTACTGCAAATACTTTTCTGCACCTTTTGATGAAAGCTGTCAGAATACAGGCAATGCTCAGTTATACAAATTTGTGCGTTTCACGAACGATAATTTTGATATCATGGAATAACTTCTTGATTTTTGTCAATTAGTTTTAACTACAGGCGATGACATTTCACAGAACTTAGAAATATGATTAAAGTTTACAAATTACAATAGAAAATATTAAATAGTATTTGCTCAATTGGAGTGTCTTGCTTCGCTGGCAGGATAAAATGTTTTATTCCACTTTGCTACATTGCTTGAAAAACATTTGGGAAGAAATTATCTTAAAGTATCATTGAATTATCAAACACATAAAGAAGCTCTGTATGCCAAAGACCGAAGATTACCAACGATTTTTGCTATATCAACAAAATACGATCTCGAGCTCTGAATCAGCGCCGATTCCGTGAGCTTTGTCAAGAAGAAACATATGAGAATGGCGAGTTACTCTTTCATTGCAGTGAGCTCGGTTATTTCGAAAAATGTGCATTCGCAATATTTTGAAAATTAAAGAAGTGCGTTTTAAAATATATGGCAGAATACAGGGAACTACTTAAAGAATACTCGTAAATCAAGAATGAAGAACGGCTATAAATTAGAATTTCTCACCCATGTATTACGACGTTTAAAAAATTTTAATTTGTAATTACTGAGGAAAAATTATATTTTTTCTAGACTGGTTAGTCACAACTCTTATTGTGTGCAACCTTTGCATTTTCATTGTTATTTTGTAGAAAAGGGATTAACACATTTCACGTTTTTGCGTAAACTAGCTACAAAAAGTCAATAAGGCTCCAAACTATGATAAATTTAAAATTTAATATTCATTTGGTGAGATTCGTTCAGGACCATGTATGGTGAATTTTAAATAGATAAAATAATTAACCATCTTATCACAGATCCATTTTTAGTTTCTTTATGTGAGTGTGTTTGCAAGACGTTATTTATACCCACACCCACCTGAACTTCTAATTGAAATTATTGAATTTAGCTCTATACTTCGCTAAAACTGAATTATAAGTAACTTATTTCAGCTGCAAGTGATAGAAAGTATATTGAGTTTCAGAAAAATGTCATATAAGCTATTTTCCACTATTGGGCTGTCGGATATTTTTAAAAATTTGGATCAACATATATTTGCGAACAACTGTTTTCTATAATAAATATAATGAAATCAAAATATCATTCAAAATTAACTGATACACACCTAACACAAAAAATTTCGATAGCAACTTCAAAAAGTAAACTTAATCTAGATGACTTGGTAATAAAAGAAAATTCAAACACTCCATTAATTAAATACTAACTCTTCAATAAATACTAAAAATCAAATATTTCAAGTAATTCATTTTTATTTTATATTTAAATTAACTGTATGAACCGTTATAATGTGTTTATTGACAATTAAACTTAACTTTGAGCTTTTGTTTTATTTTCCACATTATTATTTGTTACACCTCCACTACTCAGACACAAAACCCACATAATCAGCTTATAAATGTCATTTTTCATGTATTTTTTATGTTGGAAAAGATGGAAGTGGCACACCTGACTTCTTTTTTCTCAGATAATGACATTCTTTCCAAAAAAATTGGTAACCGCTGTGTTAGACACCCGATTGCAATAGTAAATTCGTTATCGAATTAGAAGTACAACAATAATGACAGAAATGCATTACACTATTTTCAATATTTCCTTAATTGCTGCTATCAAGTGCAAATGATGGAAGCCGATGTAATCAAGCAGTTTAAGGAGACAAAATATCCTTAGAGTCAATGTCTTGAAAATGAAACAAAGTCGGAAATTTAAATATAATAAAATGGAAATTTAGATGTAAGGGTTAAAGAGCAGTTTTTACCATTAATTTTTTTAATGAAAACTTAACAAAAGTATTTTAAAACTTCAATGTATTGTTGTGAAACAAACAATTATACTTATATCGAATATATTCTGTATTTTATTTGATGCCGTATACTTCCGATTTTCAATTTGATTACTTAATGATATTAGTTAATTTACGAATTATTTTTCTGAATTCAACAAAGTTTGAAATAATTAAATAATCACCTCTTTTTCCCCAAGAAATATTGAAGTATTTTTAAAAATAATAGTTATTTTTCTCCTTTCATGAATTAAAATAAATTAAATACTTCCATAATTGTCGGAGAATTAATATAGAGAATGGCATACAACCTTAAATGTCATCCTTACCATTTGATCGTAACTAAATTCGAGATACTGTGAACAATACTTCTTTTTCTCTAACTTCCAGTATGTGACGCTAATTTAAACCATACAACCTATTAATCCTTTTTGGAAGACGAACCACATTTTTAAAGGTAGTTGCCTATGGTTAGGTTTTGGCTACTCATCTTAATTTTGTACTACAATAACTAAACTATTTTCCTGTCTAGTGATAGAATTGGTTATTAACGTCGCACTGAGAAGCAACACGAGGACTATTGGAGATGGAGCAACGCGAGGACTCTTTCCAAACTTCAGCATCATGCACGCTTATTTAACGTGCCTCAGCTCCTTTATACGGTGGATCCTTAAAAGAATCAGGGCGCGAAATCATGACTCAATGAAATCATTGCTGACCACAAATGCGTGACCATGATCACTTCACTACTTCAGCCCTTATTATTTGTGATCAACATTTATTGTACATAAAAAAAAGATTCTTGAAATAGCACACACAAAAAGATTCGTTCTTTACATAACGATGCAATATGGTCGAAATATCCATCTCGCTCGATCTCAATTTAACTTCTAAAGGAAAAAAGGGCCCATTGAATTCTCACAAGCTTCAGTTTTCTTTAGTGGTGATGGTTTTCGAAGACAGCACGCTTTATTAGCTATTAAACTATACAAGCAAACATTAGAAAAAGCTTGCTTACATAATACGAAATGATAGTTGTGTCATCTGTAATGTATTTTTACATTTGAGATATAACAATAGCAGTTAAGTAAATATGTTACTTAACGATAGTTATTCATTATGCTTCATGTACCAAATTAAATTTACAGCTTTTAACTATTAATTTTGAATTGATTTAATGTAAATTATAAAAAATTAACGATGGAAAATCACAAAAGAGATATGAGGAATGTTAAAATTGTAGTGTAAGAGAATCATACTTAAAAATATTTTTGAATTTATATTATTATTATATTTTGGTTGAAATATTTATTAGGATAACTTATATTGTAAACATTGTATGTGTATCACTCTTTTAATGGTTATTTTAAAAAGTGTTTCCTAATTTGAGTATACTTTGTATCATAAATTCTTTTATTTACAACAGCTTTTGATTAGTTCAGAATTCCTCTCTATTCAGATAAAAACACACTTAAATAGTTTGGATCATTACGTTTTCGTGCATATACTAAAAATTGTATGCTTGAAATACGGAGAGGGGGGAAAGTATCGTAAAGTTTTAATTATTCCTGAGGAAACCCGATTTATACGATAAAATTTATTCTGCATGTTAATGTATATCTATGTGCATAATGTTACAAATTAAACTAAACATATAGTATGGTAAAACCTTGATTATTATCTCGTGATATAGTAAAATTGTAATTATTGGATAAAGCAATTTAGGTATAGAAATTGATTTTGTATGTATTATTCTTACGACTTTTCTACACAGTTCTTATACAGAAATATACATTTAACTCTGCTTTTATTGACCTTTCAAAGGCCGTTTCTGTTGAACAAAGAAGATAAAGCTCAATCTTCTATATACTGCAGCTTACTTCATTCGTGGACTTCCTGAAACGAAATAAATCAACATTAATAGCTATTATATATAAAATTATGTAAAAATTCTATCATTTATTGTCACATCAAATTGGAGCAAGAGACCACAATAGCTGTAAGCCATTTAAATCAGTCTGATCTTGTCTCCAGTGTACATACTTACCCTGGCCCTTCAAATGAATTCTTCTCTTCTACAGACATAAGTCTACAGTCGTTATCATTCTGTCTGTCACTTTCCATCCAGTACCTATGTCGGCACAAATATCATTTTATCCTTTGATGGCCTTCTATGTATAGGGAGAGAAATATATTTAGTAGATGTTTCATAATACAGTTCAAAAATTAATGTTTCTCTTACTGATATATGTAAAAAATCTTACTGATTCCCATAAGTTGAAAAATATTTTATTTTTGTTCTTGTGATTTAGAGAATTTCCAATGGCTTGGAAACTCTCGAAGTCACACATCCGTATTGAAGTACCCCTAAATACATGTAATTTAAGCTTAATACTTATATTTGAGGCTTTTAATAATTCATACATTGTTTTCAATGAATGTTGGTCATTATTATTCTAGTTTTTATCTCTTCTCTTATGTATATTTTTATATCTTTTGCAACTCCAAGTGTTGTAAATTGGGAACAATCCAGCATCCACTCAATTTAAACGAGAGCACGTGTCAAGAACATATAATTCATCTGCACAAGTACTGAAAAACGTATCTTACCTTCCACGCATTTATTTTCCCTGTAGTTATATAGTGTTAGTAAGTTTTATTTATTTTTTGTATATCTTGTCCTATTCTATGCCTATTAAATACGAAAGAAAAGACATATCAGTATTATCCTTGACTCATGAACCCAAATTAATTTTCAGGAAAGAACCTGGTTATAGAAAAAAAGGTAGAAGAATTCTTATTCCTATCCACTTATGTTAAGTAATTTAACACCAATGTCACCAAAATCAGTCTGTTTCATCAACTTTGTTTTCATTTAATATTAGGTTGTTGGGAAAATAATTTCGTATTTTTATAAAAACGAAATACTGTTTTCTTATAGTCAAGATATATTTTATTGAATTATATATTGTTCATTCTGGTCCAATACCTTTTTGCCATATTTCTAGCAGTAGCATGATTCCACTCTTATGATTTTTTTATTCTTTATTGGAAGGAAACTGATCTAGGTGATTTTTGACCTTCTCATTTGAAGTAAAGTTTTTACCATCCATAACCTTTTGTAGAGACTGGAACAAACAATAAAAAGTGTCAGATTTTTAGAATATGGGGTGTGTGGCAGTATATCCTATCCAAGCTGTATCAGCAATTGTCGAGTTAACAAACTTGCATGAGGTTTTATATTATCTTGGTGGAACAATACACCTTTTCTATTCATCAATTCTGACCATTTCTGTTTAAGTGAATCATTCAATGTGTCCAACTGATGACAATACACTTTAAGATTGATCTTTGTGTTGTCTGTAAGAAGCTGAAACAAAAATATTTCTTTGAAGTCCCACCAAACAGATATCATTCTCCTTTTTTTTTTAAGAACATCGACTTTCGACATGATTATAGCTGGTTCATTTTTTTTTATCCCTGATTTAGGGCGTTTAGCATCATTGTAGACAACCCATTTCTCGTTCCCCGTGATGATGCGAATAAAAAATATATCATTTTTTTGATGTTTGAGAAGCAAATCACAGACGTAACACGACAGCATAAATTTCATACCATAAGAACATTAGACGCCCATATGTCGAGCTTTGGATTAAACCTAGGCGTTTCAATTGATCATCAAAGGGTTAAATTCTACAAATGTAATCTCTGAGCAAACTCACGAGTTGTTATTCGCTAGTTTGCATAAGATAATACTTTTATCGTGTCTTCATCATCCTCAACTGACCATCCAAAACGTAGTGCACTTTCAACATCGAAATTGCAGGATTTGAATTTTGTAAATCAATTTGGGCACTGACGTTTTGTCAATACATCTTCTCCATACACATCATAATTTTTTATTTGCTTGAACAGCAGTTTTACCTTTTAAGTAGTAAAAGAGTAACCTATGCTGAAAATGCTGCTTTTTACTTTCCATATTAAAAAGGGTACCAACCAAAGGGTATTGTATAGAATCAGTATATCTTTTTCACATGCAAGCCATGCTATATCAGTTATCAAAATATATAATGATTAAGGGGCTTAAGTGTGAAGTTGGCTGTGAAAATGTAATCTGTTGGGAAAAAACGAAAATACTTTCTGAACAACGTAATAGAAGTAGATTCTTAATTTTAATATTTTTTCTTTGTTTTCATTTAATTTCAAACCCACTTTTTTGGGAACATTATACAACTTCTATACATAATTTTCCTAACTCTCCCTATTTTTTTCATATCAGTGAAACTTTATTGTAGTAAGACAGTCTGATTAGAGAAGTCAAGATCTTCCCCTCAATGTGGAATTAAAATCCCAAAGCTTGAATTTTTTTTATAAATTTTAAAATATCTGTTATCCAGTCACTTTCAACTATGAAACGCATTACTGATTAAAATATCTTTGCATTACTTCAATAATGATATCAAAATTCACTGATGGAAAGCTTTTACATTAGTTTGTGCTCTACTACCACAACACATATTTCTAATAATAATAATAATTTTTTCAGGAACCTATAGAAAAATAAGATTCTTCTTAGTAGTTCCTGTTTATACTACAAAAATGCTTTTTCAAAACCTATAAAATTCAATTAGATTATGTACATAAAGAATAATTCAATATGCAGATACCTCTCTTTTTCATAACAAATAAAAATTTACGATGCCCCTTGTAGATCAAATATAAATAAGTCTGAATTACTTTTATAATAAATAAACTAATTTTAAGAGAGTTGTTCAAGAGAGAAATAAGTTAAATAGTTTTCAAGAGAAATAATTTGATTATGATTGGGATGTTATTTTAGAACGTCGTAATGGACTTATGGAGAAGTTTATTTTAATTTTGAACCACAAACACATGGAGAGGCTTTACTTATAATCACTTCAATATACACCTTCCTCTATCCCTTCTATGCTCCATGCGAATCTTCCATTATTCGAAAGAAAGCTGGAAGTCTTCTACTGTCAGCTATTTCAGAGCAATCGCCACTATCTCTATCTTTTTCGGACTCAAATATTGTTGCTTTTAATGCAGATTTCACCTGAGGAAACAAATATAAGTCGCATGGATCAAGATTGGGCGAAAAGGGCATATGGTCTAACAATGGGATTCTGTACTTGGCTAGAAAACTCTTGACAGATAACTTGGAACAAGGCGGCACATTGACTTGGTGGAAAAATTTTCAGTATGGATTCTTTGTCAATTCCTATAATCTCAGTTATTGCGCGAATACTTCACCAACGGTCATTTCGAACCATACTACAATTTTTTCGATGTTATCCTTTTTGTTTGATGTGGAAGAGAAACCTCTTCAACATCTTCTGGGCCATCTTATAAACATTTAAATCACTCAACTTCGTGTGCACACGATAATCATCATTTGTCATAAACACTTTTAAATAAATTATAAATTTCTGTATCTGTTTTCTCCAAGTTTCATGTGAAATTTCATTAAAAATCGTTGCTCACTTATCATTTTTCCGGCGAAACAAAAAAAAAAAATTAATGCGGCTACAGTGCTACAAGGATTTGTCACCCGAAACGAGGAACACTGCATTCAAAAGTGAAGGCTTCGCGTTAAACATCTGTAGGTCGCTGGCATTTGATACATGCGTTGCTTTTCTGGAGCATTGCCTGTCTTGTTATTTAAGAGCCACGCATTATATTTCATTTCCAGGACAATTTTCATTCCTTGAAACATATGAAATAGTTTTTACGCACACACTATTTCAAAAGATTTCAATATGAAACAAAAATACTTTGAGAGCTTATAGTTATCAAATTAAAAAAGAAACATAATTATTTATAAATTTTTAATTACATGCTTAGAAAAACTACATATCCTATATTCAAGCATATGGCTTAAGTATTGTAAATAACCTTCAAAATATATTTAACTGATTAGTCTTAATGAAAATTAATTAACTCAACTTAATGAGAATTAATTACTGTTTCAATAAACTAAAATTTATTTTCACCTTAAACTAAAATTCCATAATGACAAGATATTTTTGAAGAGGACAAAATTATCGTAAATTTCTTTTGGGTATGTTTACATATCAGTGTATTACACACATATATATTGGATTCCCTCCCCCCCCATTTCTTTCTTCCGGCTTACAATATATTTTAAAATTACTTTTATTTTATCGGAACATGAAATACCAAACCTCTTCTTACACATATTTATACAGAAAGATGAAACTTGAATTTACACTGATTTATAAGAAGTAAAATTCACAGAAAAAAGTAAAGTGAGAATGGAAGAAAGAAAAATCTATCGAGGATTTTGATTTTTTGCTTACATTACTGGTTTTGCAGTTTTCTCAAGTTTTTCCTTTAAATTGATGTTGAAATATTCATCTTATTGACAAGGTGTCGAAACATATTTTAAATATATCATGTCAGAAGTTTTGAAACTTGTGATTGCATTTGCGCAGTTTTAGAAGTTATAGAAATGATTTATTTTTCAGCTGAATTACAGCGTAAAATTATTTTCACCTAAGATAATGATCTTTAGTAATATATTAGTTTACATTAATGAAACAACTAAAAGTTAAAAATAATCATTAATGTTTAAAATTTTAGTTTAAATAAATTTTTTATATGAACAGATAAGTTATTTAAATGACAATTTTATATTTTTATGAAATGATAATAATTCATTTATTTAACTAAATTTTTTATCGTAGAGAAATAATTTTATTTTTGAATTTGTCATGCTAAATGAAATATAGAACTACAAATTATATTTTAATTAAATATACCAGTTCGAAATCAATCTTGATGATAGAAATCTACTCAGAACGTTATGCTCAGCAGCTATTATTCAATATTTTTTTACATTTACTACAAATCTCAAATGGTCCCAAATGAGCTCATTTTGAAGGATTACAACAAAGGAATATAATGTCTAATTATTTACATTATTCTTTCAATATGGATATTCAAATGTTTGATTAAATAAGATTTAAACATACTAGTTTATTCTAAACATCTATTTTAATATATTTTCATGTATTCTAAAATTAGGGACTCGTCATATATAACATAACTCTTTATCAAAGGCATAGTCGATAATACATATATATGAGAACATAAGTATTCTCTATCTACAAAGGAATGCGTATCCAATCAGTTAAATGTTAGTTATTATACTTTAAGATACTATGAAATACAATACATAATACATTAAAATATCTTATAAATTTTGAGACTAACAAAATCATGGAACATACTGCTGTTTTTTCAATAGCTTATCATTTTATTATTTAATAAAATATCAAAGAGATGCTTTATTTAATTTAGACATTTTTATTACATCAAGTAATATATTAGAAAATTTCAAAAAAAAATTTCATTTTAAAAATTGTATATCTGATCTAATTTTAAAAATAAAGAGGGAGTAAATAAAAATTCGTTTTCTTATCAAAAAGTACGATTTTATCCATTTTTGGTTAACAATATGCATCATGTGAGCATTTTATTATGCACATAACTTACTCTTTTTGTATTTAGAATGAAACTTTTGAGTGAGAAATTCATTCTAAAAGTGATTTAAATAAAATTCAACATCTCTTCTAGTGATATTAAGTATACCTAGATGATAATTCCCATCCTGTCCCTTTCTACACTTGTATATAAGGGATAATACATGCAATAACTATTGCTAAAAACCAAAATCATTATACATTTTAGTTTTCAAAAAACGCTCTCATATGTAATTTTAATTCATATGTATTCAACACCAGTTTTTATTTTTTTAATTAAAATTTTAAACCAAGTTAAAATTACTCAAGGAATTTTTTTTTAATTTGAAACCTTGTAATGCCCAAATTAGCTGTAATACATAAGTAATACTATGTTATTTCGTTCATAATATTAGAAATTTAAATTCTTATATCAGTTATAGTTAAAATCTTAAAGAATTTTTGGCATAGCGTTTTCATAGAATGAAAATATTACCGTAAATGCTTTTCTAGGTGTAAAGTAAACAGCAGTAACAAAACTAAAAGTATTATAAAACACCAGTGAAATTTTAGTTTTAGGAGATGTTTTTGTATATTATTTGTTAGTCTCTCAATGTAAAGTAAAATGTACATATTTCTGCGCCAAACAGCTGCGATATTTTGTTTTAATACAAACTGCTAATGTTCAGTGTCTTTAAATAAATCTCGTGTGTTATACATGGACGTCATTAAAGAGAATTTGTTAGGATATTAAACTTTCAGTTATGTATGTTTCAAGATGTATTAAAGGTATGTCTTCGTGTTGAATTTTCCAGCAGCCGGCAGATTGATTCGGAGAATTATCTTATAAACATGATCATAAATTACATGAGAAATTATCAGTGGTGTTTCCATAATAGGCCTATACACTATTTGATCATTTTTCTTGCCTCAATTGACATCTGTAACGCATCAGTCAATGCTCAGGATAACATTGAGACAACACTTTTGCCGTTTTTCTAATTCATCAGCATAACTTACCTTTTGTTAATCACCTTTTAGGGTGTTCGTCAGTTCAACACTGGTTTAGATTTTTCCTTTTTAGAATCTTTTTGTTGCAGGTAAATGTGATAAAACATTTTTCCTGAATCTCATCGACTCATTATATTTTGTTCCCATCAAGCGTCAGCCTTCCATGGAAAGACCCTTTTCCTTCAGCCTTCCAAAGTATGCTGATGTAATGCTTCCATGAAATCTCTGTCATCAGCCGAATCTCACGGGCTTCTTTTGGTCTTTCAGCCTATGGTTTGTCGCTATCACATTTTTCCGTTATGTGCCAGCTTCTGAGTCTACAGGCGTTCCATCATTTGTATCAATTACGACCGCATTTTAAATAATGAGCTTCTGACAGTCGGTGCTGGTGGACCACAGAGTCAGTGCCCTTTCGATCCATTGTTTCCCATGCAGTGTTTTATTAAAGAACAGTGTTTATGGACACCAGAGCTCGGTTTTCCATTTTTCGACGAGCCCTGAACGACACCTCAGCCTCGATAGCTCAATGTTTCGTCGATCAAACAGATTTTGGCCACGTTTCAAACAGATTATGATTATCTAGAGGACCTGGTTTACTGGTTTACTACAGGCTCCATCCTCAGGTTAATCAGGTTATTGGTGGTCTTGTTATAAATTCAGAATCATTCAGGATAAATTTCATTTTCAGCATTGTCTTTGAATTTTAAGTATAACGTGATATTTTAAAGTGTAATTTCTACCTCTTTAGATTAATGCAAGTGATGGTATATCTTATGGGACATATGGGTTACATAATTATATTTCCTCCAGGGAGAGGAATCCACATTTCAGACATTAGAGACCATTTACAATTTACCATGAGAGCTAATTTACATCAGCGAGTTGCTACAAAGATTCTGCCATATCAAGTTGGTGCAGTGGCTTTCGGCAACGAAAATGCCTGAGGCAGCCTCAGTAGCAACATCCACAATCATGTTTAGATAAGGGATTTACACGTGGTTTATCATGCCTGGAGTGCATTTTCAACATCACTGGACATGGTGAGGTGTTGTAATTACTTTGTGAAAATGCTTGTGGTTCATTAACAAGTCAGTTCTTGATCTCCTGGGATTGTGGTTTGGCCTTGTTGCCAGTGCCTGTTGCCTAACCAGCATCTGATCAGGATCCTTGACCTCCCAGGAATATGAGAATGATGGAGTTCCAGGATGGTCGCTGGAGATTCTGAGCCAGATCGGTGACCTCTGGGTAACAGCCAGGAATGACAGTATTTACCTGGGCCCAATGGATCCTTCTGCCACATGGTCCTGGTGGAAAGTGGATGGGTTTCAGACTGGCAGGTATGCAAGCAGTTGGGCAGCATAGACAGTCAACAGTGGCGTGGCTTGGTGACCATTCCTTTATATCAAGAGTTCCTTCAGTGGTGATCATGTATTAACCCATAACTCACCCCAAGGCGTGAGATCATCTTAACAGACAGATAAAGTTCTGTTATTTTAGCATTACCAGTGGGTCATCGCGATTTGATACGGTAACGTGATACACATTTTCAAGTATATTCTAGGCCTCTGTCATTTTTCCATCAGCGGCTGAGTGATGGTGTGAGATTCTGTTAGATTACCCCGTCTTGAGTACCTCTTGTTCAGCTGATGCCGCCCACTGTGTTGATTCTGTTTTCAGTGTGGTGTCTGGATCTCACCAGCCATCAGTACAGTGAGCAATGCGTTTCATAGGATAATTCACATTACATGTGTGGGATATTCCAGATATTCCTTGAGTACAGAGTCTCGGCAGCTGTCAGTGCTCCCAAACATTCTCAGATCAACCCAAAAGCATGTTCAGTTAGATCTCCAGCGGCTTCTCCCGTCTTCCTTGACAGTCCACTAGTCAGTGAAGTGTAGCATTCTATTGACTGCAGTACTTGGCCTAATCTTGTATCTATAATAATCATTTTATTTATTTGCATTTCTTCTATACCCTGTATATGTCTCTCAGGAAGAAATGCAGTAGATTTTTAGATCTCAGATTTAGTAGGTGTGTGGAAACTTTATTAGTGTCTTTGATAAAGAGATTCATGTAATTTAAAATACCTTTTTAGGACAGTAATCTACAGATCCATTTATAGGAGATATTTTATTATAGGCTTTTGTACATATTAGGTATTAACACATAAAATGAATAAATTTAAGCATTTAAAAATTCTTCAACTGTTTTGGATCAGCAAAGTTATCAATAAATTCTTGATACTTACTGTCCTGGGTATATTAAATATCTTTTGCAGATGTGGTCAATTTCGATCCTTTTACTGTACGTAGGTCCACAAAGTCGGCTTGTGGCATTGATTCTAACCGTATTTGGCCCCTTACACAGCTTATTTTTCTCCTCTGGACCGTGCCTCCTTACCGCATTCAACCATAGCAGTACATGGCAAAAA
>BMAW01029042.1:0-12997 GCA_019974015.1 Nephila pilipes | reverse complement strand
CAAAAAATAAAAGACTCATAAAGAGTGAATTACTTAATTTTAATAAACCATAATTTTAATTCTTAATGAAATATTGTTGAAATAAATTAAGTTTTTTAATTTTTAAAGTTGTTAAATAAAACTATATCATGAGTTAATACAAAAAGAGTTTCTAGAAATATTTCCGGATTAGTTTAATCTTCCCTCAAAAATTTCCTTCGCTCAATAACAAAAAAATCAATCTGATAACATGACTTATGAATTGACATTTTCAAATGGCGAGATATTAATTGGTCGTTTTCAACTTGTATAATAAATTCCAAGACAATACTGCTGCTTATCTCATTGCTCTAAATGTGTTAAAATAATGAACTCATTTCAGATTCCCCTTAATGCGAGATAATGGGGGATCGTTTTTTCACTCATCCTATGTTTTAAAATATGCATATAGTTAAGGTACTCAAGAGAGTTTCCGATTTATATGTCATCCTTCTCATTTGATTATGCCTCAAAAAGAATAAGATCTCTAATAAAATCCATTTGAGTAATTCTGGTAAGAGTCTTTCAAGAACTTAAGTTCATTTGTATGAGGCGTAGATAGTATCAAGTGTTTGTGCAATATTCTTCCAAAAAATTCTTATTCAATCCTTATAGACACGGTAGAGTGAAGTAATAATAAATGATAAAAAAACTTCCCATATTCTTATTTACTCTCAGTATTTTAAATAACTATTTAGGGGAAATATGACCTGAAATTCAAGAGATGGACAACAACAAGCAAGAACATTGCAACTTTTTTATCGTTAAATACATCTTCGAATTATGTATTGATCATAAAATAGATTTATTAACATTTTGTTTTAATAAGATAGTTAATTATTTAACACTTTAAGAAGTGAAGGGTCAATAATAAATAACACGTTAATTTTTATCTTGTACATTTCTCAGTACCATCTGCGTAGAATTTACTAATTAAAATTTCAAATTTTTTTGCAGTCAAGTGCAAAACTGTAAAGTTATAACAGAAAGAACATGGATGTAGTTCTAATAAACATTTTGAATGAATGTACGTATTTAAACTTCTATACAACATTAAAAATTTATGTCTCAATCTGTTCTGAAATTTTCGAAAAGTGTTACATTTCTCATTTCTGACTACACATATATCCTCTGAAAAAGTCCTATCTCTGTTGTCTGAGAAATGTCACATTAGAAGACTATTCGTCGACTAGAGATTATGGAGAGCATTATTTTCATTTAGTGCTGCAATCGAACATGGTATCCACTATAGTCTCTTAATCTGGCAGGGAAGAAGCAGTTATAATCATTCGAGGTTCAATGTAATTACATCGGAGTAGTTGATGTTAACGTTTTAAGAGTTGGGTGCTGCTTCATATGTCGATCTCGTTACTTCAAGTGCATCGCGAAGTGCATCAACTTCGCCTTCCTTTTTATTGCGACTTCACCAAAAATAAATTAAAATTCAATTCGTATTGAGGGTTGGAAGGCAAACACGAGAACTTCATGGCCAGTCATGTTCGACTGGATCAAGAATCATCCAGATTCGATTCAAAAACATTCTGCAAATTAGGGAGGTATTTTAAGGTTAAATCGCAATGAATTTAATGTATCATTCCTTCCAAAGCAGAAGCATAGCCTGTAGCGACGATAAGGCAAAAAAAAAATTTACTGATCCGTTTTTCCAATAAAAATGTGAGTTTGCCTATAGAAACTCTTTAAACGTTGTGAAAAAATGTTTCGAAACATATCACTTGATCCATTCCGCGTGCAGCAAGAAGTGGAAACACTTCCTAGTTGAGGCAAAGAGCATCATCTGCGCTTGACCGGTTCAAAAAAAAGCCTTTGATTGCTCATATTTGCGGCGGTATCAGCTATAAGTTAAGATAAAATGTGAAGTTTTAAGACACCATGTGGCAAAACAAAGATGATTGGAGAATGAAACAATAGGGTTCATGTTTCCTCCTTCTAATGAGAGAACTACAGTTTAAGATTATGATGGCATGTTGTTGCGATGAACGTAATATTCTCACATCTTTCTATGATTAATCCAAGATTCTTCCCTGAGGTATGCGTATTAAATAATTTATTTTAATTAATTAGTATACAGAAATAGTATAACGTATCAAATTTTCACTATCAAAGCGGCCACCCCTTAGAAAGGTTACGCTTATTGATTTTTTGAGTTCATGGAGCATAGAGCAAAAAATTCTTACGTATCATTATCATTTATATCATTTGATAAGCCCTACATGCAGAAAGAAGAGAGATTAATTTCCTGATTGACTATTAATTCACAACAGACTTTGAAGCAAAATTACCACGGCCACTTCAATCAAGTGACAAAAACGACATCTGAGTTTGGCACCAACCATATTCGAACTTCCAGAACTCATCAAAAGAAGGAGTAAAAGTCTCGAAAAATTTCATAAACGTTAGGGCAATGAACTTATGTTTCCACATTTCAAACATGACCACTGTGTATCCAAGGCGAAAAAGACAACTTTAAAGTTACTGTGAGATGCTGAAATAAACACCCCGCATTTGCTTATATTACATGTCGAAATGATGAAAGTGATATATTAAATTTGTGTATTATTAAACGAAGCTTCTTCACTGAGGTACGGGTACCATGAATTTTATGTTACTATAGTAAAAAATGTAACTTATAAACATTTATTATATGTAATTACTGAAATTCCGAGAGGCGTCGTTATCTTTCCAGGTAATCAAGTACTTTTTTCGCAATGTCTTTGCTGCATTGTGTGAGTTTCTTGTTCTGTTGTTTTCTACTTATAGGATATGACGAAGAAAAGGTAACAGATATTACAAAACATATTGATCGGTACCGTGAAGACTGCGAAGACCTAATTTAATATAACAATTACCGAAAAAAACTTCTTTTCTAATAGTGACACAGAGGGAAAGAACTTAGCATTCTTAAAGTCACATCATCATTTTATTATCTACTCTGCAGATTTCAATAATTTTCTCTTTCTTGTAAAATGAGATGTTCCATTTTTATTTTAAAAAATCCTTAAATATGGCATTCATCTTTCATCTTGGCATTCTTTCCAGGTAATGTTGTAATGATGTCAGTGTTCGGAAAATATTTTTATACTAAATAAATTTGAAAATATCCAGTAAATATAAGACCGACAATTATCTCCAAGCCATATAATACCTATGATATTGGTATCAAATATTTGTATAATGCATTAGAAACCTTTGTCCCTTCCCATGCCTCATAAATCAATCAATCACTGTGTAAGAATTACTTAAGAATTCAGAGGTCTTTGAGTTAACAATAATAAAATCGTCCAACCGGGACCTGCATTGTTTTCAACAGGAAAATATTAGCCAATATGTGCATTATAATTACCCACAATCCCTTAAAAACAATTAAGGTGACAAGTGTTGAATGTAAAATAGTTTTACATGGAAGAAAAGTATTTAAAACAAATATTAAATCTCATTCAGGAGAATTAATATGCTAACGTCTCCCTCACAGGATGCCAATACAATGTTATTATTACTATGAATTTATTTTATCTATATATTTCGTATGATTTCGGTCCTCCGAAAAAGACGTCGTACTGTTTAATTTAGAGAGTAAAGTCATGATCAAGGGTCGAGAGGTGTTAGAGTATCAGTGAAAATACTTCTAAGACGAGTGGGTGGCCGAATATGCATACTGTTCATAAAAGGGAACTTCATTAAGGAGAACGATGTTGTTTTTATCTGGTCCTAGGTTAGAGCCCTGATGAAACTGAAGACTCGATATGTATCTGGTGCTGAAGTTCGTTATATTTGCCGAGACCCAATGTCGTCCCGTTCGCATAGCGTGGAAGTTCGAAGAGGAACGTACCAGCTATAATTTCTACCTCATCACTCATGTTTAAAATTAAATGGTTCGTATCCAATAGCCCTCGTATTGCTTCTAGCGCGAAGTTAAGAAAACTAATTATTTATAACAACTATTTATAACAAACATTAGATCTTAATCAGCATATGCCTCACATCTTGCCAATACAATGCTACTTTAAAATGAACTTTTGTTTCAAATATATAGTTCGTATGAATTTCGTCCTCTGATAAAGACATTGAAGGATTATTGTTAAGTCATGGTAAAGTTTTGAAACGTGTTTCAATCTGAATCAAAGTACTTGTAAAATCATGAAATTCGAAGGAATTTACTGTTCTTGATGGTGATTCGCGGTCGGCGTTGTCTTTATCCTTTGATTGTTTGGAGCCCTGAAGAAACAAAAACCTACCGTGCAGCCGGGGCTGACTCTAGTTAAATCGGCCGAGACTGTATGTCGTTCCTATGACGTAGAGTGGACATTAAATGTGATAGGTACCCGCTCTCGCGCCGTCCTCGACATTTGACTAAAGTTCAAAATTGAGCAATTCTTTATGCAATAGCCCTCGTGTTGCTTCTAGTGTGACCTTACTAAAACCAATCAATCAATCTATTTAAGAAATGAATGGAACTGCTTAAAAACATTTATATTGTTAATGCAGTGAGAAATACAAAATGAGGGAAAGACTTTTCAGTAATTTTCCTTTTCATTTACGTTGATGCCTATTTACAAAGAAAGTGAGAGGGTTAACTCAGCCTGAACCTTCAAAATAAGTTTGACTTAACTGTAGTATAAATTATATGAATGAATGTCGTTTGTGTCATGAGGTGTTCTCTTTCCTAAGGAACTTATACATGCATTTAAGAAATGATTTGGAAGGAAAACTGCATGCTTGCAATGAATGTAAAAAAATCATTCTCTTGAAATAACAGCGTAAAACGACATCCATGTAGCAATGCAAAGCACCAATCATACTCTTGAGAAGTTTGCAACAAGCTATTTTGCTGAAAGTGTGATTTAAAAGTTCATTTACGTATTCATAAAAATAAGAGAAAGTACTTGTGCCATGATTGAAATAAAAGCTTTTCTCAACATCATAATTTAGAGGAACATTTACGTATTCACTCCAACGAAAAAATTCACACCTGCGAAATAAGAAGTCGGTATTTAATCCAAAGAACATATTAAAAACGCATTTGCGTGTTTACACAAAGGAGAAAACTTATAATTAGACGCACCTCCTATACTAACTGGCCAATATACAACTAAGTAATACTTCCAACAAGAGACCTCGTAAGAGATTTGAAGTAGCAAAGACTTCACCAACCTAATCGGATGACTAGTGTATTGACAGTTTGATTGATGATATTGGTTGGATGTTTTCAACGAGTGAAACATATTCATTGTAAAATGAGCATTAAGTACTTCACTGCTGAAAACATGTCTTGATTTACTTAGTATTATAGGATATAGAGCAACAAAAAGGATGTGATCCCCGAAAACATGTTTACACAATAAATTCTATCTCGAGCACCTTCGTGCAAAGTAATGGCGGAGGTTAATCGTTAAATCAACTAAGTCTTAAGATCTGATTTTTGGGTGGTATGCTAGAGGGGTGCCGATTCAGGTGTCCTCCTCGTCATCTGAATATGTCTATAAATGAATGAAATATTGTTCGGGTGCAATGTTTTTGAGAGAAGAAAATTCATGTGATACCTTGATGTTATCATACATTTGTGTAAATTTTAATCAAAGAACTTCTAATCCATTCTAAGATGAATGTTGAGGAAATGAAAAACTTCCTATCGTCTCAGTTAAACTCCGTGATACGGTGGGGACTCACAAAGCTTTTGTGATGAAATATGGATCCAAAACTCGGTGGATACAAGTATCGCATCTGTTTTATTGTTTAATATAATGTCGAAAATTTTATTTATGTTTAATTTTATTTAAGTTAACTATCGTAACATACTTTAAAAAGTGATAGATTCTTATTTTAATATAAAGATTTGAAAAGACCAAATTAGAGGAAGGGAAGTATACCTGTCCTACTTGTATCGGAATATTTTTTAATCCGATTTGTCTAATTGACCGATTTAGACATTTTCGCTAATCGGCAGCCACCAATGCGTCCGTCTGATTTTGAGTTCGAGTCTTGATGCAGATTCGAGTCTTGAGTGGGTCTGGTGCGTTTGGAATATGTTGATGCTTCTAGTGTTCTTTAGGCGTGATGTGAAAATGGGAAGAGGGATGTGGTAGGCTAGGTGAATAGTGCATATTTAATAGAATTTAAAATAAAGCTTTCAGTATCATTAACAAAGCATCGTGATATGTTAGAAATTCATTACTGCCAAAATATCTTAATATCGAATCACTTAACTGTTTTATCATAAAATTATCCAAAAACGTCTTTAATACAATAGAAATGCCCAAGAATCCCACCCTCAGAGCTCAAGTTCTTTTCACAAACCCAAATTTTAAACACAAATATGCATATGAAACAACCAAATGGTCGGTACCACATGCCGCCTTAAAAATTTATTTTGTTCTATGTAGTCATAGACAAATTTAAAAGCACGTTGTATTGCGCATGTTTATGTTTAAAAATCAGTTCCTCAGTGAATGGAAATTTTCTTGACGTTTGACTCTTTCTAGCCTTGTAAGCTTTTCACTTCACTCCCTCCTCTAACAAATGTGGCCCCCGAGCCTAGTGGTCATGGTTTCAGACTCATGGCCGGCGGTTTCTTTGAGTCGCGGATACGAGCCTTCGCCACAAAGGACCCAACGTGTAGCCGGGACTGATGCACGTTAAATCTGTCGGGGTCCAAAGACCTCCCGTTGGCGTGATATGGAAGTAAGGAGAGGGGAATGCCAGCTCAGTTTTCATCATCGTCACTTGACCAAGGTTCAAAATTACGAGGTCCGTCGCCAATAGCTCTCGTATAACTTTTAGTGCGACTTTAATAAATCCAAACCAAACCTCTAAAAAATTTTTGATTGTTCATAAAAGACTCTCAACAAGTCATAATGAGTCGAAGCGATGAAACTCGCTGGCACTCGTTTCATATTTAATTTTAGTTGTTAACTTAGTAGGTTAGGTTATAAGCAAGTCGTTTGATTGAATCTAAGAATTTTGAACTCCGTCGTTTATAGCCCTCGAGTTGCTATTAAATACTACATTCATTATCTATCAATCGACCAATATTTGACCATATACTTTATATTTAAAAATTTAACTTTCTTTATCGTCAAATGTCGGCCTGCGTTGTTCCTGACGAGCCACACGTTTGAGTCCTGAAGCAATTAAAGTCCCACCGTATAGTGGGACAGATGCAAGGAAAATGCGATCCATTTCTCTGAGTTCTCCCGTTTGCGTAGTGTGGAAATTAGGAGAGAGAGGCTCCAGCTCAGGCGTCATGTTCGTCACTTGATCGGAGTCCAAAACTGCGAAGTCGACGCCAGTAACACTCGTGTTGTATCTCTGTGCGAAGGAAATAAACAATCAATCAATCAAATGCAATGTATCTTAACATTATAATACGCACTAAGAAGTAATTATTGTAGTAAGTAGAGAGAATTTTTACGCTTTGAAAAGTTTTAGAACTAGATATCTAATAAAAACTTTTGCTACACTCCCTTTTGAAAATGTGGCCACTGTAGCCTAGTGGTCATGGTTTCGGATTCGTGGCCAAATGATTTCGTTTAATCGCGGGTTCGAATTTTGGACACTAAACACCTGCCGTATACCCGGAGCTGATGCACATTAAATCTGTCAGGGTCCAAAGGCGTAATGTGGAAGTTAGGAGAAGGGGTGGCAGCTCAGGTTTCATTCTCGTCACTTGACCGAAGTTCAAATTTGCGAGGTCCTCTACCAAAAGCTCTCCTGTAGCTTCTAGAACGACGTTAATAAAAACTAAACAAAACTAAAAAAAATTTCTTTTGAAAATTCTGAAAGTACCAATATGATTGTAACAGAAGTATCTTAAAACTATTTAATTTATTGGTGCGAAAGAATGCTCAATTACATCGCAAATATTAGAGCGTAACGCAATTAGGAACTCGAAATCTTAATTATTATATTGTGAGGGTTGATCAAAAGGAATCGAAACGGGAGGTATAATGTTTTTATTTATTTCAAATGTCATCTCCAAAGTTATATACTTTACGATGATGACTCCAATACTCGGAGAAGTTTTAGGGGAACTGGAAAGTGACATCTTTTTTGAGAATGTCTGTATTCATTCATCATTTATCAACTAATTGCGCACTTCAAATACTTCCTAAAAACATTTTAATGCTAGAGGGATTTTTTTAGCTCGTAAATCAATAAATATTATTTATTATTATTTTCTTTTTCAATTTTAGGTGAAATGGTTCCAGAAGAGATACATATCCAACTTTACAGGCTTTTTGAGTTTCTCAAGAGTAACGCAACGGTTGCTACAAAAAACATTTTGCGATGTTTATCCAAAAGCATTCGACGTTCTTAAATACCAAAATTAGCTTGCTAAGTTCAAATTCGAAGTTTTCAATCTTTCCGACTCGTACCGATCAGGAAAACCAACAACTTTAGGCAATGATATGTTTAGGGGAGGGAGTGGAAGCAAATGGAGGAGGTGTCAAACAATCCTAACCGACCTTTGTTGACCCTCCAAGAACATTTGCATTAGATTGGAATGGTAATCAGAGCAGGTGTTTTGGTGCCGGATAAACCGTTCTAAGAAAACAAAGCCAATCCATCCACTACATGCTACTTATTGCTTCAGCAGCACACAATACGGAAGAGATTTTTGATTACCTGATCAATGGAGATGAAAAATGGATCCTCTATGATAATACAAAAACCAAAATAGTAGCTCTCTCCCAATGAATCTCCAAGAAGTACAGAAGAGGCACTTTTCTATGTTTGGTGCAGTATTCAAGGAGTCGTTCATTTTGAAGAGCATAAAACTTTGAGAATGCACACTTTTGCAGTGAACAATTGGATCGAGTAAATAAATTTTTAATTCAAAACTGCCCAGAGATTGTCCGCAGAAAAGGTGTTATTCTGATACATGATATTACCAGACCTCCGTAAGATGAACCCTGGAAAAAATTGATGGATTGGGAAGGGAGTTATTGCCTCCCCACCATATTCACCGGATATAGCACCATTGGATTTCCATTTATTCTGATCTCATTTTCTAAGTGACAAAAAATTTGAAAATTCGAATGATCTTCAATTATATGTCCATCTCCAAACATTTAGCTTAAAAACCAATTGATGTTCATCGGTCCGAGATTAAAAATTTGCAAACTGCATGGCAAAAAATGCTGAAAACGAGGAAAATTGCCTCACTGATTAAGAATAAAAACTTGATTAAAATTTATCTTTTTTTTTAATTCAATGTAGAAAATCGACATTATTTTGTGGATTCCCTAATATTTTGAATGAGATTGTAATGCGTTTCGAACCTTGAACAAGATCCTTCTATACCTTTTTCAGTGGACAATAATCACACAAAATGTAAATATAATATAAAAATTAATCATATTATAGCATTGATTTTGATATTTGTAAGTCTCAACAAAAATATGTATCCAAAACATTATACTCGTAATGGTATTTTGAAATTTTTTTTTTTACAAAATACTACCTCCGTGGTAAACAGTTTTAGATTTTACACTTGTCTTAATAATTATTATGGATTTATATATTATTTAATAATCCAGAGGAATTGTGAGGTAGCACAATTAATCCAGAAGGAACTGGTCATTTGATCGTTTGATTCGATTAATTAACGTCGCACTAGGAGCCACAAAGACTATTGGTGACGGACCTCGTAATTTTGTGCATCGGTCAAGTGACGAGGATGACACCTCAGCTGGCAACGCCTACCCTAAATTTCATATTATATATACTCCAAAAAGAAGAAATAATCTAAACTTTCATTACAAAAGATTCATTCTATTTGAAGATGAATTTTGAAATAAAATTTGCATCTTCTCCAAAGGAAAATTTGGTATTTATCAACGACAAATGTTTGATTCATTATTATAAAATTTAAAAAGAATTATAAAAATAAACTGTTCAAAAACTTTCACATCGAAAAACGGTCTTATATAGGTAAGGCTTTATTTCTTAGTTTGAAATTAATAAGTGTTTTCTTCATTTCATAGAACACTAACACGATATTCGTATGTAATAAAAATTATTTAAAGTTATAAAATACAGCAGTCAAATATTATAGACTAGCACAAATCAATATTTGAATGAAACTTTGGGCTGTGTGTCCAAAATATAAAAAATATTCAGAATGAATAATAATAATGATGATATTGAAATAGCTTTCGATATTTCTTTGTAATTTAAGTTTAATCAAATGTCAGTCTAAAAAAAGGATAAAAATTTATTATTAAGAACACGTTACTTAAAAATGCTTTTAAAAAAATTAAAAATTATATTTTTTGTGAAAAATAATTTTTTAGGAATAAAATGATTTAGATTATGTAAATGGCAATAGAACTGAATTTAATATATATAGTATAAAAAATCATCTAGTCTATCCCCAATTATTTAATTTCATTTAGATATTATCAAAAGACTTTGAAAATATTGAGAAATTATATACAACATATAGAAAGAATTTAAATGTGTACAAATGACTTCTTGTCGTAATGTCTCAAAAATATCAAATGAAGTAATACAGCTATTTAATAAAAAAGAAAATAAACAGATGAAATAAGTATAGAAAAGTTATTTAATTCGTCCCGTATAATAATCCAGTTTCATTTAGAAATCATATGAAAATGAATTTGAAATAGTATCTTATGGCAACAAAAATAAATGTTATATAAAGCGCACGAATGACACATTTTCGACAAATCTTAAAACTATAGATTTCGCTATACACACCAGACTACAGAAAATTTATTGCAGATGCATTTAAACAAATGTTTTTAATTCTCCCCGTTTAATTTTCATGTTCACTTTATTTTCATGAATGCATCGCTTTTCTAAGAACGAAATTATGCTGTAAATTTCACAAAATCTCGATTATTCTTTTTTGTGTATAAGGAAATGCAATTTCAGGCTCTTAGCATGAGAAAAGGCCTTTTGACAAATATCACAAACATATGGTTTTTCTTTAGTATGGATACGAAAATGTCGTTTTAAAGAACTTTTTACGCCGAAAGACTTTTTGCAAAGTTCACAAACGTAAGGCTTTTCCTTGGTATGAATACGCAAATGCCTTTTTAAATTACCTTTTTGAGAAAATCCTTTCCCGCATAATTCGCAGACATAAGGGATTTCGTGCGTATGAGTACACAAATGTATTTTCAAGCTATTTTTATTAGAGTAAGATTTCTGGCATATTTCACAAACGTAAGGCCTTTCCTCGGTATGCACACGTAAATGCATTTTTAAATTACCTTTTTGAGAAAATCCTTTCCCGCATAATTCGCAAACGTACGGCTTTTCATTGGTGTGAATACGTAAATGTACATTTAAATTAGCCCGGATAATAAAAGTCCTATTGCAAAAATGGCAAGAATACTGTCTTTTATTTGTATGACTGAGTAAATGAATTTTTAAATCAGACTTTCGACAAAATGGCTTCTTGCAAACTTCACAAGAGTATGATTCGACCGATAATGGCGTTTTCTCTCCGCATGATTTCTTCAAATGCATGTCTAACTTCCTCTTGGAAAAGAATACTTTAAGACACAAATGACATTCATGCATTTTATTTTCACTACGGTGAAGTAAACGCGATTCAAGAATGTCTTGCCGAGCTTCTGTCTTGTCACTTTCTATGTTAACAGATCTCATCTTGACATGATTGCGATGGTGGCTGAAAAGTTTCCCCTTCGTTTCGAAATCCTTACTGCAATAACGACATGCGAAGCTCTTATAAGTTTCATTCATGTTTTAAGAACAAAACAAAAACTTTTTTTAACATAAACTTAGTTTTACAGCAAAAAATACTTTCCTTAATCCGATTTCCTTTCGGTTCTCTTGTAAGCATTCATGAACATTCTAATCACTTAGATTTTCTTCTAACTCTTTGATTAATTGATTTATGATGGATTAGAACTGATTACCAAGGTATTGGGTGGCTTGGTCCTAGCTACCATGTTTATTCACTACGTATCTATAAAATCTTTTATTATAATAAAATTTTTGCAAAACTGGAATGATCATATATAACTCACTTAAAGATGAATATTGTCTCTAAGGTCCCAGCCTTGATGCCACAAATGACCCGTCGTGTAGCCGGGGCTGAAGCACATTATATCTGTTGGGGCCCAAAGTCCTCCTGTTGGCGTGGTGGATAAGTCCTTCTGTTGGCGTGGAATTTAGGATAGGAAGGGGCCAGCTTGGGTGACGTCATCGTCATTTGACTAGGATTCAAATTACTTATGAGGTCCGTCACCAATGGCCATTGTGTTGTTGCTAGTTCAATGTTAATAAAACCAACCAAACCAAACAACTCTTTGCTTTGTTAATGCGTACTTTACGAAATGATGTAATACAAGGGTATATAATATAGTCTTTACTGTGAGATCTTGTCTAGCATCTACTTTGTAATGCAATACCAACGCTTTTTTATTTCTTTGTAGATTACACATGCTTCAAAACATTGAGAATAAATTTAAACATATTTGATATAATTATTAATAATGACTAATTCTCTGCCATAATAATTTGATGTTACTTGTTGCTGTAATTACAGTTGAAAATACTTTTACTAGTTGTGTTTATTTAATTTATGTCATGAACCACAAATTGTTCTTCAAAAAATATGATGAGAAATTTTTCTAAATCAAATTTTCAAATATTGCTGTTTTATTAAGTCGCTTTAGTTGTAGAGATTTTATATGAAATTTTGGTAATTATATGTATAAATAAAAATAATAGATAAATATTCCAAAAAATAATTGGTGACTGAATTTTCAATACAATTTTCTGGTATTTAATAAATTTATTATGTATTATAGAAGGTGAAAAAAATTTATATTCATATGAAAAATGGAAACAATAATATGCTTGAATGTTTTCGTCAGGAACTCTCTTAAAACAACGCGAAGGCTTTTGCTGACCAACTTCGTAATTTTGAATATCCACCTGGAAAGCGAAATTTAACTGAGGTTAT
>BMAW01029036.1:0-19947 GCA_019974015.1 Nephila pilipes | reverse complement strand
AAAAAAGAAAAAGAAGCAAATTTCTTCTTTTTCTCTCTCTAAATAATGTATCGAAAATATCTATTGTTCATTTTAATAATTAATAAAGCAATTTGTATAGTGTTTTTTTTAAATACTCAGTAAAAATAGCATAAAAAACGAAGAATTACTTCTTTTTTTTTTTTAAGAAATCGCATATGAAACTTACTTTTAAACACTTTAAAATATCACATAGATATCTGTATAGCAAGCTAGACAAACTTTCATCGGATATTACGCAACTGTAAATAAAGCTTCAAAAGAGGAATTCTCAGATTACCAACTACAAAATTCCTAGAAATCGGCCGACTTCACCGGAAAGGATCATACATTTTTTGTTGACGTGTCTTTACCTTGTATCCTTGCGCGCTAAGGAGGGACTTTTAATTTTGCTTCCCCCTCTGTCCTTGTTTACTTTGCTGACTCAACAAATTACAAGCAGCGAAATAAATTAAATTTTTTAAGAAAATATGCATTTGAGAGAGCATAAAAAAGGAAGGATTCTGTGGAATTACATTTTTGTCCACTTATTCAAAGTATTTTTATGATCAATTTAGTGCACCGGATGCAAGTTTTCAGATCTTTAATAAAAATTTAAAAATAATACTTGCAAAAATCAGAAAAAAAAAGTAACTCCACAGAAGCCTTCATTTTTTAATGCTCTGTAAATTACACTTTATTCCATGCGGTTAAAGTAAATATTTTATATATGAGACTTTAAGTAAGTAACTCCATAGGATTAACATTAGGTAGGGAAATTCGTGGTGGGATGTCGACGGGAGACTTAATGCTTGTTGGTCGATCTGCCAGCTTTGATACTCATGCATCTAGACTAACTGAGCCAAACCTGATCTCCCAGATGTCAACCGTTGGGGAGCTTGTGAAGGAATTTAGGGGGATTCGCCGACGAGAAGCCGTTGGAGGTCGATGGTCCTCAAAGAGCGTCAGTTCCAGACGGACATCTTGGTACCTCTTGTCATCATACTTCTGTAAATCAGCTGTACATAATCATATGAAATATTTTCAACTTAAAATCAGAATTCACCTATTTCTTAATAACATAATAAATTATCTTCAAAAGGTACAGCGGTTAATAATTGGTGGCAGCGTCGGGATCATTTTCTTAAATATACAGAAATTTGACAGGAGTGTATCACTGAAATAGTGATAAGTGCTAAAACTATATCACTGAAATAGTGATAAGTGTTGAAAGTATATCATTGAAAATAGTGATAAGTGTTCAAGTAAGAAATTGTATCACTGAAATAGTGTTCAAGTAAAGTTAATTGTGACCCGCCAGGTGTAGATTTAGAGTGTATCAAGTCACAAGAGTGGTTCAAAAGGGGTTAGTACTTCTTTATTTCTTGAGCTGTATTTACAATTTAAGTGGAGAATTTGATTAAAAATTCTTAAACAATTTTTTTAAGATACTCTATTGTTTATTCTTGTTTGGGAACAATTTTTTGTGTTGTTTCTAGAGAATAGAAAAATTGTTGGTAGTATTTGTACTTGATATATATATATTGTTTAAAAAAATAGCATTTTTCGGAAAGGGAAAAAAGCAAAATATGCTAAGTATCGCAAAAGAATTAGAGATAAATGTAACGTCAGAAATGACAATTTTTCCACTGAAAGGGGCTATCACTGATTGTGAAGGATATGATGAGGAATACGTAAAAAATATGTTTGAGACTATTATTGCAAATAGAAAGGCTGAAGAGGATTCACTCAAAACGGAACAAGAATATAGAAGAGCGGAAAAATTTAGGTTAGAAGGGGTAGAAAGGGAACAAAGATTACAATTAGCTGAACGCGAATTAAAAGAAAAGGAACTCCAAATGAAGTGTAATTTAGAAAAATTTAAAGTAGAGAATGGTTTCCTAAGAATGGAGGAATCGTATTCTTCTAGAAAAGCACGTTCTTCCATAAAAGCACATTCTTCCACACCTTAGTTAAATTGAAAGAGATTTTTACCACAGTTTAATCCAAATCAATCAGAACATTTCAAATATATAATAGTGGATATCTTGTAATTTTCGAACGTCAGGCAAAAAGGGCTTTAATTGATAAGGAAGATTGGGTTGGTCATTTATTGGGTTTGTTACCTTTAGATACAGTGCAATTAATTGCTAGCGAACCAGAAGAACAAACAGATAATTATGATTATGTAAGAAAATTGTTACTTCTGAGATTTAAATTAAGTCCAGAAGTCTTTCGTCAAAAATTTGTTCAACATCTAAAACAGGTAAATAATACGCGGAAAGATTTTACCTTTGAATTTAGGAATTATTTAGAAGAATGGTTAAGGTACTTGACTAGGTTGAAAAAGCGTTTTTTGATGAAAATTTCAATTTTTTTTCTGATTGTATATTATAGTCCTACTGTTCAAGATTCCACACCCGTCCTTATTTTTACTTTATGTGAAGTAGAACTCGAGATATAGCTTTTTTAATAATGTTTAGTTGTTGAAAACGAAACCGGAAGTAGTGACATTTAAGACCGGATGTAGACGATTTATCCTTTTATACGGTACTAGCTGATACCCGCCCGCTTTGCTGGGAAGACGATAATATTATATTATGGAGCCTATACGTAAAATATAAAGAAAATTTTCAATTTTTAAACGATAATGATAATCTAAATTTAAAATTTTAAGAAATTGATTGTCTGTAATAATGGTTATCCAGAACTTCTCAGTAGTATTTCGCTTATATATATATATAGATTGTTTTGCGTGTGCGCTACTCCATTAAAAGTCGCCATTTTAGTATTTTTCAAAATCTTGCTAAGTTTTGGAGCTAAATTACACTTTCACCAACCATGGGGTAACAAACTCATTTATTTCTATCACTAAATATGTACGTTTCCTATTTTCGACATGCACGAAATTTCACATTAAAAGCCCCTTTGCCAAAATCTTGCCAATCCTCCTTCAGCGCTTCAATATTAAATTATTTGGTATTTTTCCATTTCGCACACGCAAATCTCACCAAGTAAACTTAATTGGTGATAGTACACAGTATACATATAAAAAAATATATTCCGTTTGGCGTCGGTAATATCCTTTTTGGCGATAAAGTCGCCAAAAATAACATAAGAGTAGATTAACGGATGAAAATTACATTTTGGATAAGACTTCCGTAAAATACGTTCTTAGTGAGCTTCTACATCGCAAAATGAGTAACTCTGCTAAATTTCAAGTCAATCGGTTGAATAGTCTTAGAGATCTCGAGATGAGTCAGTCAGTGGTATTTCGCTTATATATATATATAGATTATTTACCTAAAATAATTTTTTAAAATCTTAATTTCAATTTTCTAATTACTAAGCCACAATTTATTTATAATTATTGCATGCAATTCTGTTGTAGATGATTGGCAACAGTGTTTTCGACTATTGCTAACGTTTGTTTACATTTTTGGTTCGTGTTATTTCGTTTATGTATAGTTTTTTTTCCCTATGTTTTTCATTACATTCAGTTCTTTTTTTTGTTTGAAATTAAATTTAAGTTTATTTTTCTTGAAAATATGAGAGTAAAAAGTGGTCATATAACGCGTTTAAAAGAAAAGGAAATTTATAGACTTCTTTACGAATTGATTCAGCGGTGAAAATGCAGTTTAGCGTAACCACTTGGCGAGATTTGAAATATCGCCAAATTTAGCAATTTTTATGGCGGGTAATTAATGGTTAATGGTAACCACAATTGGCAAAATATCGCCAAACAATTGTAAACAATTTTTGTCGCCAACGGGTGGTTGCGCTAAACTGCATTTCAACCGATTCAGCTTGTGTGTGTTTGTCAAGGAGAGAAGACTGCATTTAATGATGCTACAAATGAATAGTAAACCTAAACATGATGAAAAATATTTATCAAGTCATTTATTTAGGAACTTAAACATTGATTGACAAACTTCATTTGCTTTTTAATTTAATTAAAAGGAATTTTTCCATGCAGTTCTGTGGCAAAATATTACCAAAAAAAGTATTTGTTGAGAACTATACATTGTGTTTGGGTGCTTACATTAGTGTTGTACATTTTAATAATAGATTTAAGGATTTATTATGCATATTAAATAAAATGCTTATGGTTTCTGGATATAATACTGTATAGGTACAAACAGTATTTGATAGTGAGTGTATTGAAGATTCAAAATTCTTATCACTGTCAACAGCAAAAATTTCCAGTAGAAAGCTTGGTAGAAAGAAAAAGAAATACAAAAATGGAGGGAAAACATGGAATAACCGATAAAATTGGGAAATTTTAAGTTATTTGATTTTTAATTTAAATATGCATATATATTTTAAATGTGTGGGGTTTTTTCATAAAATTTTCACACAATTTTTGCTCGAAATATAGGACATCTCCACGACAATCAGCCTATATTAAATGCAATTTGGTACACATATTTCAAAAATCCCTCACAGTATTACAAACCACAGGTTTAGATATAGTTACTCTTAATCATATTTCATAGTCACTTTCGTATTAAAACATTAATCAATTTTGACGAAAAATCCTATGTCAACTTCAAATGATCATGTAAAAATCATTAATGTCAACTTCGAATGCTTATGTAATACTTTTTTTTTTTGAATTATTTTTTAACGTGCACTGTGTGACACTTCATAGAGATTATGAAGTGTATATATATATATATATATATATACATAAAAAAACACTTTTTTATGCTCATGACTTTTTAAATTATGCTGTTTTTCTTGATATTGAAAATTTTGCTAAAATTTCGTAAAAGGCATTTTTTTTTCAAAACCTAGAGATAATATATGTTTATATTTATTTACATTCAAATGTTTGTGATATTATAAGTCTGTCTCTATTGTTTGTCATCATAAAACTTTCCTGTTTGTCAATTTTTGAAAATTAGTCTGTAATTTATGTCAGATGTGTTTCGAAGAATTAAAAATGGCTCTCACTGCCATTAACAAAAACTTCCACAAGAGGGCTTAGGTCCATTAGAAAAAAAAGAAACATCAATATTGCAGATTAGGACAGTATAACATATAAAACTGGAGAAGTTTAAGTTGTTTCTTTGATATTAACTTTAAGTAACATATGAATATATTTTTTAAGTGTGTTTTTTGAAGAATGAATTTTTCACCAAAAGTCATGCACGAAAAACGTGATATCTCCAAAGTATTGCAACTAAATTCAATACAATTTGGTACACATATTTAATAAGTCCTAAAGAGTGTAATGCACCGCAGGTTTTAAGATATTTACATTTAGACATATTTTAGTCTTTTTCAGTCCAAAACATATAGTAATTTTGATGAAAAATCATAAACATCAACTTCGAATCCTTATAAAATATTTATTTTTGAAAATAATTGTTATTCTGCGGCCAGTTACACTTTACAGGAAGTAAGAAGTATATGTATGAAATAAAAATCCATTATATACATTATTTATTTAGTTATGCTGTTTTTCTTAACGTTGTAAATTTTGCTGAATTTTCATTAAAAAAACATCTTTCTTCAAAAACTAGAGATTGTATATGTATATAAATATAAATTTATTGCTTTTTGACTCTATTTCTATCATTTAATTTTAAAATATTCTTCTGAAAAGCATTTTTTAAAAAATTGGTCTTCGAACCTAGTCGTGTGCCTTAATGGGGTTAGAAGCTGCGACTTTTGAAAATCTAAAAGATCTGATGATCGCGGAATATTTAAAAAAACGCGCAAAATTTGAAATGAGAGATCATTTCCTAGACGATATATGTTAGGCAAATTTTAAGTCAGCATCGAAATTGGCAGAACTTTTTGACAACTATGAAGAAGTAAGAAAGATATAACAGAGAATCGGTGATAGAGCTCATAAAAACGACAAAGCCCTTATATCTGGAATGATAAGGAAAAAAACTAGTTTAGGTGATTCCCCCCACAAACAAACCGCTTAGCCCCCTCAACGCTTCATATTGAAGGTTAAATTAGAGCACCGAACCCGAATTGGGTCTTTATATCTTATCTGGGTTGAACCTGAATTACACTATTACAATACCCTGATTAAAATGGATGCTGCACAAATAAGATAAATTTTTAAAATAATTAAAATGCATGAGATAAAAAGTTGAATGAACTATTAAAATTATATACATTAAGTAAGAAAAGGATCTGAGTTAAAGTTTTCTTAGAAAGCTTAAGTGAGTGAGCATTGAGATGAAGGTCCGTCGCCAATAGCCCTCGTGTTGCTTCTAGTGCTACGTTAATATAAACTAAACTAAAAAAAAAAATCTCTAAGTTTTAAAAAAATACAAGTGCTACTTCAAATTGATATTTGGGTTTACGAAGTTAATCCATTAGAAAAGTTGAAATGAATACATTAGATTAACATTTTGAGTAGAGAGAACATGATTTTCGGAAAAATTTGAAGAAATATGATTAACATTTTGATTAGAATACGCATGTTTTGATTAGTTCCATGTGAATTATTAGATTTGAAGTATCGAAATGAACTGTTTGTTTAGATTTTTTTTATTTAATATGCATATCTGGTATTATATGTGTTTTCATGTGCTTTTATTATTATTGTTATTTAGATCAATATTTCTTAATTATCATTCAATAAGATGAGTTAATTTCTTATTGTTGATGTTTGTAAATTCCCTAACAAGAACACTCCCTTGATAATGAATTATTCAAATTTGATGAAAATTTGGAGTTTAAATGTTGTTACAACTCAGGAGATATTGTAGTACTTGTGTGTGAAATAATATGAATCTTCCAATTGTCATCTTATCTTATGGACGGTTTCCTTCATAACATTTTAAGAACATTAACTTTTCTCTGGAGAAAAGTTTTTCGAAGGGAGGGGGGGGAGGAAGCTGTTATGTCTGTGGCATATCCATTTTTCTTCGCCTTCTTTAATTTTTGTTGGTCGATCTGTCAACTCAGGACTTCCAGAGCAACATCTGATCTCTCAGATGTCAACAGTTGAGAGCTTGTAAAGGAATTTAGGGGGATTCGCCGACTGGAAGCCGTTGGAGGTCGATGGTCCTCAAAGAGCGTCAGTTCCAGCTTAGTTTCCCGTCCAGACGGACATCTTGGTACCTCCTGTCATCATACTTCTGTAAATCAGCTGTACATAATCATATTAAATATTTTTAACTTAAAATCAGAATTTATCTGTTTCTTAGTAACATAATAAATTATCTTCGAACGGTACAACACGTACAGTTTTTTTTTAATTCTCTTTCTATTCTTCCGTTAAAACTAAAGCGCCTTAGCTCAGTGTTCTTTCTCTCTTTTTACAACGTTTTTCTGAATTTCACTTGGTGTGTGTGTGTGAGTGTGTGTGTGTGTCATCAAATTTTCGATCGTTAATTTAACCAACTTCCCATCAAGCTAGAGCTTTGAAATTTTGGGAATCGTTCGTACTCGCCTAACAATGCAATATTTAGACGTTTGCGAAAAGTTTTAACTAATATTTCAATAATTTTAATAAGTCAAAATATTCTTTCCTCTCGGCGCTTTTAGGATTGAGGAAAAAATTTCTTTCCCCCTCTGGGAACACCGGGCACTCCCCACACCACATGAGGCCTCGTAAAATTATTGTACTCACAAAGGGGAGATACTATCTCCCCTTTACTATCTCCGAGATAGTAAGGGTTGCTGACTTTTAGACAGTAATCATTCGCAAGAAAGAAAGTTTCCAATATTTGGCACCATGTCTTATCACAATAATTTTTTCTGAATTCTGGTTCCCATTTTTTTTTAATAGAATGACTTACAAATTTTCAAATGCATGTTTTGATTTTATGAGTATTATGAATTTTTTAATACGCTCACAAATATCTCTTTTTTAGTAAATTTTAAAGTTAAAAATAACCAACAGTTTTAACTAATATTTCAATAATTTTCTTTAATAAACTTTGCCACCATATAAAAACGTTGTTTTTAAAAACGTTGGTTTTTATATCGAATTTTTACATTCCAATTCTACTCATTTCCAAATTAATAAATCAAGCTTTTGTCCCTACGACATAGAGCGAGTTATGAAAGTTATTTTCATCTATCTATTTCTTATTTCGTAACTGCTGGAGAATTCTACGAATGTTCATATGAGCATAAGGACGCTTCCGAATATTTAAATGTATCAACTTTATTTATATGCCTCGGAGCTCGTTTCGCCCCTACCTCTCACACGTGAGTACGAGTTGCTTCTTTTCAAACACACTGGCAACCCTTCACAACAAAGAAGAGAGTTCCACATTTTCGTCTTGCCAAAATGTGTCATATATATTGCAGTGGTTATAAAATTTTTAAAAAATTGTTTATTTTTAATCGTGAATAAATCTTTATTATTTTACTTTATGATATATTTGAAGTCATAGTAGAAAAAAAAAGGTTTTTACTGATTTGTAATCTTTAAAGAGATTATTGTTTCTTCCCTTAAAAGAATTTACTACTATATATAGAGGTTTCTCTCCCTTTTTTGTCAGTGATTGATGGTTGCCAGGATTTTTGGACAATAGTAAAAGATCCACATGAACCTCTCCTCTTGTGCTAGTATATAAGAACGTTCGTGGTTCATAAAGTCCTGAAAAGTGATTTTTTTTTTAAAAAAAAGAAACCAAAATATTAATGCAATTTTCAATGATTGAAAATAATATTATTTCTAATTTTCAGTTCATTTAAATCTGGATTCTCAGCCACGAGGTACAATCAAGTCGAAGTTATAAATCGTTTTCATAAGACTACTTTACGCCGAAAGATATCATGGAAATGACGTCAGCTTTAATAAGTAATGCTATTCCATAAAAATTAGAACAAGAACTGTGACTTTTTCTTAAATTTTCCTGAAATCAATCACTTTTAAATATATTAACATTTTAGATTCATAAGAATGGTACATTCTGTATTTTCTCTCGAGTTGTTTGCTCTAACGAAATTTGCAGTTCTTATTCATAATGTCCCTGATATCAAGGATTTTCAATACAAAAATGGATACTTTTTCAGAATTATGTCGGCGAAACAATGGGAACCCTTTATGAAGAAAAGTTTATCAAGCTTAAACATCCCTCTGTCACTTAAAAATAAAGTAATTGCCTTAATGCAACCAATAAGCGTCCAAATTGATCAATGGGTATGGGACCATTTCAATATCTTGAAAAATATTGCACATTTAATGCTCATTGAATATGTTTGGAAAGATGATGGAACAATTGACAGATTAAAAACTGCGAAGAATTATATTCAATGCGAAACTAACAATATAATGTTGCGCTTTCAAATGGCATGTGTTTATTGGTTAGAAGAGGAGGCCAAACAGCTGTGGAAAAAAATGCCTGAAACCTGCAGAAGGCGTCTTGATGCTACTGATGTCCATCCTTTAAGTTCTCGATGGCAGCATGCAGTGAAAGATTGGATAACATTCATAAAAAGTGGAGCGGTAGATTGGAGAAAGCATCCGTTTTCTCGTCCATTATTATGGTATTGTCAAGATCAGACAATTATACAAGGAAATCTTCTGCAGCAATTATCCCCTCAAGATCAGTTGAATGTGCTTAAAATGTTGATGAAAAAACAGATCCCTTTACAAACGAAAATTTTCTGTTTGTCGAAAATGAGTGCAGAGCATTTCGAAGATGTGATAAAAAAGGAACCTGTACAAGTATTTATAGGTCTCTGTAACTGTACATGGGCAGTTTCAGGTAATATAGTCGTATTTTCTCATCTTCTTGACAAAAATTTCTTCAATTCTTCCGAAGTCATCTGCTGTAAAATGAGCGGACTGGATGGACTATGATTATTGAAGTTGCTGAATAGTCTTTGGAATAGAAGTCCAGATCAACTTCAAATGTATATTTGAAATTGGGAGGTTTTATATCCTGAAGATGGCATTAAATCATGATTACAAGAAACCATTCCAAGACCGATGTCCGTTAGAAAATATTATAAAGATTAAAATATCTCTTCAGAATTTATAATTCATACAGTATATAAGAGTTATTTTGGGAAAGAATGTAACCAGAAAGAAAACCAAGTGATTAGATGAATGGAAAAAAGAAGAAAATTGTTCGAAGGACACTGGACATTTAAAAGTTTATTGAATGTGATTGCCACTGCATTTGCTTGAATATTTTTTAATGAAATTTGCTAATTGTTACTTTGATACAAACCTTAAAATTACAAATACAGTAATATATGGAAATAACTTAATGTTTATTTTCATTAATTTTTTTTAAATAATAACTACATATTTAAAGTTTTGTTTTAATATAAAATGTTTCAAAAAAAAAGTTAATTTTTGTTTCTTTTTAGTGTTTTATGTATTCTCAAAGTGTAAACATAAGGGATCAATGTTTTTTTTCTATGAAGTAGTTTAGTTTAGTTTTTTATTAACCTTTAGAATTCGGCAGATTGTAAGTTAAAATATCCCTTCCACTCGGCGCTTTTAGGCTTGAGGCAAAATTTTCTTTCCCCCGCTCGGAGCACTGGGAAGCTCAAATTCGCCGCGTGTGGTATTGTTGGTTCATCTTGTTACAAAGGAGAGATAGTAAGGGTTGCAGTTTTTGAGTCAGTAATCATTCACGAGAAAGAAAGATCCTTAATATTTGGCGCCTTATCTTATAAGAATTTTTTTTTTCTGATTTCCTGGTTCCCATTATTAATTTAATGACTTACAAACTTTCAAATACATTTTATGATTTTGAGTATTGAAAATTTTTAAATATAGGCACATGTCTCTTTTTAAGAAAATTCCAAAGTTTAAAAATATGTTTTCTAGATTTTGGTGTACAACATTTACGAAGAACTAAAAAAGTAGAATTGATATGATTGACATATTGACTAGAAAACATGTAACAGTAAAAATTATTTTATTATTTTACATATTACTTTTATTTGCTCTATATTGTTAAGGAAATTGTTAAAAATAATTTTTTCTGAAATAAGATTTTATTGTATCATTTGCTTAAGTATCAGATATATTGATGAAGAATTTGGAGCAGTATAGACTAATATCCCTTAAGTATGCCCGTTGGCGTGGTGTGGATGTTAGGAGAGGGGGGTGCCAGCTCAGGTGTCGTCCTCGTCACTTGACCGTGGTTCAAAATTACGAGGTCCGTCGCTAATAGCCCTCGTGTTGCTTCTAGTGCGACGTTAATAAAAAAAAACTAAACTAAACTAAACCCTTAAGTATGAGAAAAATATTACGAAAATGTTAATAAGGCATTGAATAGTTATTTGTCTGTTAAATTAACATTAGAATTTTTAAAAATTTATTCTATTTTTGTGAATTGTTTTCATGTTCCTTGATAGTTTTAAATTTTGAAAAATTTATCATAACTTAAAGTCGAGTATTATGTAAATTAAAGTTTTCAAAAAAAAAAAGAAAGAAAGAAAGAAAGCGACAGCTATACCATATTACTAAAATATTTTCTAGAAGCAAGTACGTTCAAACAATATTAAATTAAAAGCTTCTGTAATCACATGACTACACTCTCTGAGACTACGATAGTTCAATCATAAACTCCTAGTAATAATTATTTCGGTGTTTGCTTATATATATATTTACTATGTTCTCATTATTGCAACTTACACATTTAACTACCATATTGAAACCATGTAATTAAAAATAATGTGTCATGTTTTCAAAATTGTTCGACGAAATATGTAAAAGAAGGAAAAACTTTAAGAACAATATGATTTTACTTTTCATATTTACACCCTTTTGATGCACAAAAAAAATCAATGTACTCCGAATATTTTGTAATCAATTTTATTTGATTTTGTAGTAACATCGCATTCCAAAGCAATAGGAAGGCAAATGGTGATGGACTTCGTAAATTTCAACCTCGGTCAAGCAATGGGGACAGCACCCACTCACTAAACTTCCACACCACACCACATAATGACTTAGAATCTCGACAGATTTCACAGCCGGTTTTCAATTGAACGGGACTCGAACTCATGACTCAACCCTGGCTACGGGTTTGCGAAATCAATACTTAGCTACCTTTTGTGTTTAAATGTTATCAAGTGAAATTTAAAAAATAATTGTCAGCTTAATTGAATACGTTTCAAAGCTACTGAGTAAATCTTAAGTACAACAAGTAAAAGAAAAATTTTCAATTAATTCATGTATTTCAATGAAAATAATATGTAACAGTTTTTTTTATATCAAATCTTCTTATAAATCTTTAATCTTAAAGGGAAAAAAATGTATTAATTTTTTGTTTTTTTTTAGTTTTTTTAATATTTATTTTTGTTTGTTTCTAAAAGAAATTTATATCTTAAATTGAAAAAGTTCTTGTAAGCAATGCTTTTGAAACATTTGTTTTAAAAATATAAGAAAGTGAGTTCTACTTTTTAAAATTTTTGGCTCTTAAAAGAGCCTTTTTTTGTTAGTTTTCCGCTTTCTTTTTATTAAAAATGTATCAGTTTATTTTTTTTTTATTCAGGTCTTTTGTTTTTTAATGGTTTATGTGTTAAGAGATTTTTAAATAAATTGTGTGGTATTCTTCGAAACAGTTCTGGTCAATACAGAGCCACATTGCATACCTTACAGATAATAGTAGTTCTCTTTTGTATGTTCTTTTTCGCACAATATGCGCACCATCTTCTTTTCTTTTCGTCAATTGGCCAATGAGAAAATTTATTATCATTTATCTTTAATTTTTTTATTGCTGAAGGTTCTATATTTTTAGGATTTATTTTTCCTATCAGAGATGCTATTAAATTCATTCGAAACTCTCTTAAACTAAATTTTGACGAAGTTTGGCATGATTTAAATATCAGAAACGAATTCAAAATAGCAATGTCAATGACGCTAAAGAATTATTTTTTTTTTGTCCATTTCCTAGTCTAGCAAATGTGTAGGTGGATGCCATGCGATCTCCCAAATCAACATATCCCATGTGTTTATTGTAATCTGCCACAATTTTTGGCTTGGTAGTAGTTAATTTTTCTTTTTCACTTTCTGTAATGTCACCGTCAATTTTCTTTTTATATCTTTTTCGTTCTTCAATTATAAATTCATTTTTTGGGCTGTGCGTATTGGTCAGCATATACACTTGCCTCTTATCCTTCCAACACAAAGCTGTCATTCCACTGCAAAATTTCACGGCAGTATCGCCTTGTTTCATTTTAGGAGGAGCCAGATCTTTTGGAAAATGTTTTCTGTTAGATCGAACAGTTCCACAGGAGTTAATCTTTTTTTCTTTTAAAAGGTCACGAAAAAGTTCTGGCGAGGAAAAGAAATTATCCATAAGGATTTTATGGCCTTTATCTTTTATACACTCTGTCATTGTATATACTACATTGTAGGATGCAGATGTTGAAAGATTTTCTTTTTTATCTTTACCTAGATATACTCTCATATCATAAGTATAACCAGTAGCCTCTGCAATTTTATACATTTTCAATCCCCACTGTTTACGTTTTTTTGGAATATATTGTTTAAATAATACTCTTCCTTTAAATTTAGTGATAACTTCATCCAAATATACATTTTCTGTGGGATCATACACTTCTTTAAATGTTCTGTTAAAACAGTCAAAAATTTTTCTTATTTTCCATAATCTGTCGTAAGTTGGAGAATCTTTGCTTTCTTTTAAACTATTATCAGAAAAGTGTAAAAAATTTAAAATCATTAGGAAACGATCACGGGGCATAACTTCTCTGAAAAATGGAGTTTCTATCAGATTATTAGTTGTCCAATAATCCTGTATGCTATCTTTTTCGATGTGCCCCTTTAGTAAAATTAAACCAAGAAATTTTAAAATTTCATTTTAATCAGTTGGCTTCCATGAAAGTGCGTGTTTTCTTTTCTCAGATGTTTCTCCATAAAGATTAAGTACATCAAATGCATACCTATTAGTTTCATCAACTAGAATTGATAAAATTTCATCTGTAAACATCAGTTTAAAAAAATAATTTTCATTTTTGTCATTCCTGGTATCAACCTTTAATCCAACTTTACCTAAAAATGGTAATGCATTTATCGTTTCCGAGCCTTCTACCTCTTTCCATGAAAATGAGTTATCTACTGTCTCATCAAAATTAGTTGATACATCTAACTCAATCTCGTTATCTTCAAAAGTACTGTTTTCTAGTTCATCTCCCAACTCTGAATCACTATCATCAAAATTTTCTTCATCTAAATCTCTCATTAAATTCTTAATCTCTATTTCTGTGAGAAATTTTCGAGGCATTTTAAAAAACCGAAGTAAAAAAAGAGAAAAGAAATATCTAGCGTTCATAGACAACGTTAATTCATTGAATAAAGTATTCTTTCGAAACTGTTTGTTCCTAAATGTCACCAATGATAATGAATTTGTGGACAACTGATAACGTTGGCGAAAAATGTCTCCACCCAATAGCAGACAGTAGAAGCAAAATCGTAAAAAAGGTTAAGGAAAGTCGTAAAAGGGTCTGGTGAAAAAAAAAGGGGGAAAGAACTCTCTCTAGATAGCTTGGTACAACACCCCCCACCCACTCCACCTCTTGCTTCAGAAATCGCAAATTACATCAAAATCCTAAAAATTAATAAGGCACCAGGTAAGGATGGTATCACAAACAAAATGATTAAAAATCTTCCATATCTCTGCATCTACCAACTCAGAAATATCATCCAAAATATGCTTGACATCGGTCACTTTCCGGATTCCTGGAAAACTACCACAATCATACCGATCCGGAAACCTGGAAAAGATCCAACTAAACCTGAAAATTACAGACCTATATCTCTCCTCTCAGTGTTAAGCAAAATCGCATAAAAAATTATCCACAATAGACTGAGCAAATTCAATAGTGAAAATGACATCCTGATCCACGAACAGCATGGATTCGTTCCAGAGCTCTCCACATCACACCAACTACTCAGAGTGGTGGAACTAGTTAAAACTGGATTCTACAAAGGACAACTCACAGGTGCAGTTTTCCTTGATATTCAGAAAGCATTCGACCGGGTCTGGCATACTGGTCTACTTTATAAACTAATAAAAATTAATACTCCCCCTCATCTAATCAAAATTATCAAATCTTATTTAGAAAATCGAAAATTCTCTGTCATCATCAATGGAACCTACTCTTCACCAAGAAATATCGCAGCAGGAGTCCCGCAAGGAGGAATTTTATCTCCGACCCTCTTCAACTACTTCGTGAACGACATCCCAAAACATCCAGACACAACTCTCTGCGTGTACGCAGATGACACTGCGATACTAGCACGTCACTACTTCCCGAAAAACATAGGCCAAGCACTAAACAACCACCTCAAAGACTTAGAAGTATGGTACTCAACTTGGAAAATAGCCCTGAATGTTTCCAAGACAGAGGCCGTCTTCTTTAATAAAAATAATAGAAACATTGAACCTGACATATATCTAAACAATAACAAAATCCCGTGGTCCGGGTCCACAAAATACCTCGGTGTTACGTTAGATAAGAAACTCACTTTCAAACAACACGTAATACTAATTAAGCAGCAATATAAAGCAGCAGTCAGTAAAATTTTTCCCCTTCTCGCAAGAGACTCTACATTAAATAGAACCAACAAGATGCTTATCTATGCACTGATGCTTAGACCTATCCTGACTTACGCCTCCCCTGTCTGGGCCCACTGTGCACCTACTACTATGGATATCCTAGAAAGCTCTCAATCCAGCATCCTACGAACTATAGTAAAAGCACACTGGTACATGCGCACTGCTGATATCAGAAATTCATTAAATTTCCCAACCCTCAAGCAATTCATCAAGAAACTAGCGAAAAACTTCTACAATAAAATCGATATCTCCACCAACAGAACTATTCAGGCAATAGAGAAATATACTCCAATCAATAATAATCAACTTCTGCACAGACCACGTGAAATACTACTTGATTAATTCTCAATTTCTCATCATCATCATTTTTCTACACCGTTTTCTGCCAAAATCTACTTCAAAATGACAAGCATCATCAAAAGCCAATAGGAGCGCACCCAGCATCCAATAGAAACGCTCCCTCTCCACATTCAAGAACCGACTTCAATTTCTTCTTAACCAGACATGAGGAATAAGTCAAGATACTTTTACCAACGCCACTAATATTAGCCTCACTTAACAGTAATAATAATCAATAGCATTTATTTAAAAATTTAAAACTTTTAAGATAAAAAGGAACCACCTTCAAGAATCTTCTCTTTCTCGTCGTCAGCACACTGACTATACCTTAATGTCCATTCTGCAAATAAAATGGACTACTCAGATTCTAATATCTAATAACTTAAATTTAATTTTTAAATTTTTAAAATTTTACTGATTCATAGTTATTATAACTTTTAATTTTAATTGTAAAATTAATAACTAAGCATTGCTCGTTTAACTTTTTTACTCTGGCAATTCATTATTTTTTCAATTTTTGAATTAACTTCTGGGCAAGCTGAAAACCAAAGTTCTGTCTCACCTCCAACTAATTAATTAAAACTGGGGATTAAAGCCCGTGAGGGTTATGCACCCCAATATAAAGTCACGTTCGTTCCTTCCTTCCTTGGTACAACAGTTGTACCGGAGCCGAAGCGCGAGCAAAAAAAAAAATTTTGGTACGGCATATGTACCGCCGAGTTCTACAGGTTAAAGTCGCACTAGAAGCAACACGAGGGCTATTGGCGACGGAACTCGTAATTTTGAACCACGGTCAAGTGACAAGGACGACACCTGAGCTGGCACCCACTCTCCTAACATCCACACCACGCCAACGGGAGGACTTTGGACCCTGACAAATTTAACGAGCATCTGTCCAGGCTACACGGCGGGTCTTGAACGAAAACCGTAATAAATATTTATGTTTTTAGTACAGGATCATAGTATTTCTTTGAAAATTTATTTTTATATTACACATACACATTATTTTACATTTCATTACACAATATATATATATATATATATATACACACAGTAGGTAGCATTTTTTTTTTACTCTACACAAATAAATGAATAAATTTAATGATCTCCAAAAAGAAAATCCGTGAAGAATTATAAATTGTCAGAACTATGCCTAGCGCAACGTAAATTTTAGCAGAGGCAAAAAATAAATAAATAAAATGTGTGAATACTGTGCATCGTATAGATCATTAAATACTAGCAAAACGATTAAAATTAATAAGAAATTCTAAATTGAGGATTTTAATGCTACTTTTAGTCATTCTTCAAAAATCAGTCAGATAATGGACGCTACCAGAATAGAAAGTTTGATCTTAAAATAATTCAAGCGTCATATTCTGAAATATATCGATCGAGAGTTGTAAAGTATACAAAAAATCGGAGTTCTTAAAAAATAGAAAGAAAATCATTGAAAAATACTGATAATTATTCTGAAGAAAAGAAATCGAAACATATGCATTTCTTAATTAAATAAAAATTAGATGGCAAACGGTTTAATTATGAGGTCGTGAACAGAATCCAACGCGGGTGTTTGAACCACTGTGCTATATATGATTTGCTATAAAAAAAGGGAATAGAAATAGGAGTAATGTAGTAAAACTTAAACCAATCTATTATTTGTAGATTTTGCTATTTGAGGAAAGAGTAGAAAATGTCTGAACTTTTAATCAATATATATAATCAACTCTAAGTTTTTAATAATCTCGATAATTTAATTCGGAGTTTCGTTTATACCAGCGTTTTTTTTAAATGGTGGCCAAAGTTTTGTTATAAAAAATAGTTGTGAAATATTAGGTTAAAACTTGTTTAAACCTCATTTCTCTCTGGTCTATAAGATCATTTCTCTCTGAGTAATTCAATATATCTTCCATAGATGCGCCCTCTTACTACACAAATTATGATTGAAATATTGTTAAAACTTGTCATAACTAGTATGTTAAATATTGCATTGTAGGCGAGTAAGAACGATTCCTAAGGTCTTAGAGCTCTACCTTGATGGGAAATGGTTAAATTAACGATCGAAAATTTGATGACACACACACACCAATGAAATATAGAAAAAAGCGTTGTAAGAAATAGTCAATTTGAAAAGAAAAAATTGCTCTTTGTTGTACAAATTATCAAACCCTCAAATTCATGTAACGAATCTCTTGTTGTCGGGACTTTTCAATTTTCACCTATTCGAAAACACACCAACTTTTTTATTATTCATCTTATTACTAAAGATATATACAAATGTTTCAAAAAATATTGTCATTTTAAAATCATATATCGTATCAACAACTGTAAAAAACAACTTTTATCCTGAGTCCTTTAGAAACAGTGACATAAATAATCTATGTTTACATCTCAGTAGTGGAGAAAATTAAGTCAATTGAACAATTACATCTACGAGGAGTTCTACTAACTGTACAAGATTTTACTTTCTACTAATTCAGAATCTGTCTACTTTTAATTTAATTCATTTTGAGCAGCAATATATGCATTGCACATCCCACACAATGGCAGTGTATAATTCCTCCTGAAGTTGTTGATAGGTCACAACGTTCCCACTACACGAAATTTTTCCAAATAACCGATGTTCAAATATGTGGTCCGTCATACGTCTGGCATAGTTGCTTTTGAGTGCGACGTTAATAAAACTCAGACAAACCTGCCATGGCTTTCCGAAACTTTGGTTATCTAACTGAAAGGAGCATCAATTATATACATACTTTTTTTTAAAAAAAAAGAATCGTTTGTCTGAAAATAATGATGGACTGGAGACTCACATTTGAGATACAGTTTTGAGTAAGAAATTGTCGAGTTTAAACTTGAGCATCAAGAAATTGGATAATAACCATTGTCAAGATAATGAAAAGTGCCAGCCGAAAAAAAAACAAAGATTCTATGTACAGGTATTTAGTACGAAGCATCGATACTAGCACAAAAATTTAAAACAATCATCAGAGTCCTGTCTTCCTTCTAAAAAAAATTGGCCCTGTACTGACAATAAGGAACACTTAATTGTGGATCCATTGTTGCAAGTAATGCAAATGGAATGTCGGCTGTTTACAAAGTAGAAATAAAATGCTGTGTTGTAAATGATTATGATAATGTTACATTTCAATTTTTTTTTTTGCTGTATAGTTAATTATATAAAGTGTTTTTTTTCTTAACAAATGTGTTGAATTGAGGTGCATTCATTGATCTATATTAAAGTAAGGATTTAGAACAGTTCCGAGAATCTATTGTGATCGTTAAATTAATCTATCTGGACCACTAATAAATAATTAATACTAATTCTAAAATATAGCATCTTTGTTGTTACTTTTTCATTCTTTCTTTACTCACCACATACATTTGAAATAACCAAAGAAAGTAATAACCACCTCTAGCTAAGCGGTTGTATCTGGAGTTATGCGATAGCAAGGTAAAAGTTCAGCTGCCTAGGACATATAGTTGATCTTGTAGAAGGATAATAAGAGATTTTTTAGTTGTTTGCTGTCTTATTTTAAGATATTTGAGCTTATATGTATGAGATTATTGTATTATCCAAGGTTAGAATTGTCTAAGTTTCAAACACTGATGGAGAAATGTTAACTTTTTTCTTTTACGTGCATGAAAAAATGTATGATTTTATACTAAATATAATTAGGAAGCAAAATTTTCTTAAGTCTTCAAGTTATATTTTATATCTGAGGACGCGTTGAATATTATCAAGTGAAATAAAATCATTCTGGATCAGGAGGATACTAGATATTTTTTCTTTGGGGGGGGAGGAATCATGGTTTCTTTAACGAAGAGGACGTGATGTTTGTGCATGGAGTAAAGAATCAAATAGCACACATAAAAGTTGACTTGAGTTAAGTAAGGGCTTAGCAATTTAAATGCTAGAAACACTAGGAGTTTCTCCATGCATTGAAATGAGTGACACGATCCTTTACCCCTAACGATCCTTCTCTATTTTCGGCCCTCCTTCTGTCAACCGATTTTCTTCTTTTTCTTCTAATTTCTTTGACATCAAGACAGCACATGCAAGGAAACTAAAGCACAATGC
>BMAW01029033.1:0-18288 GCA_019974015.1 Nephila pilipes | reverse complement strand
TTTTTTTTTTTTTTTTTTTGATTGAACGTTAAGTCCGCAAAGCAGACCAGAATTGTCACGTTTAGCAAAATACCGCCAAATAATACGTGTCCCTAAGGGTGGATGGGCTAAACTGCACTCCAACCATTTAATTTATGGGATAAATTTATTTTGTCACTTAATATTGCGATTCTGTCATATGTATATACATATTTATATTAATTGTAATTATTTAATAAAAAGTAACTAAAATAAAAATTTTCTTTGTTGACCTAAGGAATTGACTTAAAATTCTTTTTTATGTTACTTGTTATATGATACCTTTTAAGGGTTAATCTAAAACACATTTCGCAAAATAAAGTATTCGATTTTGTCTAATTGAAATGATTCTAGAGTTTTTATGAGTTTTAAATAAATGGCAATTTATAAGATATTGCTAATAAGAGAATATGACCTATAATTAAAACTATCCTCATCTCTGGCCAACATTGTTTTAAGATTTTCTTACAAGTCCAAAACAATCGTCATACTTTGTCCATAACAACAGGATCGTATATCCGACCAATGTCTTTCGGTAGAGGAGGAAGAGCTCTAAATGGAACTAGACTGGGTTCCAATTCGTAGTAAAATGGCGATATTCTCCCATCTTTCGAACTCACTGACTCCGGCATATCTTCCTGTCGCTCGTCGGAGAGCTTTAGTAAGTGTGCTCCCAAGTAAATGGTGAATATGCCCGGCGCCACTTCTGTGAGTCCGACCAAGCTATAGATATAAGATACGTAAAGGCTGATTGCAATGATTGCAAGGCCTGCAACTATAAACAAAATTCCCCAATGTCTCAGAAAAGAGGGATGCATATCGCTTCAGTCACAGCCTGTAAGGAGAAAAAGAAAATATAAATATTTTAAAGAATGAAACAGATGACTTACATACATCAAAATCTATACAGAATTATCAAGTAAATAGAGAAGGCTTATTGATTAAGACATTTACGGAGAATGTTTTAACATCAATGTATCAAAAAAGTAATTTATCTAAAATCAAATGTATTGATTTAAGAACGTTTGTTTAGTTAGTTTCATTTCAGTGTCTAATTAGGCTAAATATCCACTAATCTACCAAAATATGTGGATCTGAGATTTAAATTAAATTCAATAAAGGAAGAAGGTCATATGACTAGAAGAGTAATGATCACACTGAAAAGTATCACGTGAGAGTTATTAATGGAGAGCCTCGTAATTTTAGCACTCGATCAAGTGACGAGGGCGACACCTAGCTGGCACTTCCCTCTCCAAACTTCCACCATCCGTGTGGTGACCGGGTGTAAGAGAATAGTCCCACTGTAGCTCATACATGTTGTAAGAGGCGACTAAAATGGGCCCGCAATGTCTAGGAGTATAACTGAGCACCCTGCCCCTGGGAATTATATCAGGGGATTGATCCTCCAGGTTGGAGGACGATCTCTGCGGCGTGCCTTCTTTAGGTAAGTACGGGTGGAGGTTTGGTTGATTTAACGTCGCACTAGAGGCAACACGGGCTATTAGAGACGGATCTTGTAATTTTGAACCTCAGTCAAGTGACGAGGACGATACCTGAGTTGGCGTTCCCCTCTCCTGACATACACACCAACGGAAGGGCTTTGAGCCCCTAAACATTTAACGTGCATCAGCCCCGGCTACATGGCGGGTCCTTACTGGCATCGAGGCTCGAACCTACAACTCGACTAAAATCACCGGCCACGAGTTCGCTGACATATCCACTAGGCTACCGCGACCATGGGCGGGATTTTTTACCTTTGGTAAACACAGATGACGTACCCTCAGGATACTCTAGTGATTCATCTCCATTTTCAACCCTCCTTCTTGTCAATCAATTTTTAACTTCTTTTCAATTTTTTCAAACGTCTAGATAATAGCTTTGCCTTGTATGACGCAGCATAGCCACATCTTGCTCCTGCACCATTAAAATTACGTCCCTCAGACCGAAACTCCTTGAAAGAAATGAAAAAAATACTCTGGCACTCCGAGGTTGGAAAAAAAAGATCAGCTCCCCCCTCCACCCGAAAAGAATACGTGATTTTTTTTTTTTATTTTCTTTTATTAACGTCGCGCTAGAAGCATCACGAAGGCTATTGGCGACGGACCTCGTAATTTTGAACAACAGTCAAGCGACGAGGACGACACCTGAGCTGGCACCCCCTTCTTCTAACATCCACACCCCGTCAACGGGAGGACTTTGGGCCCCGAACAGATTTAACGTGCATCAGCCCCGGCTACACTGCGGGTCTTTGGCGGCCAAGAATCGAACTCGCTAAAGAACGAAAACCTCCGGCCACGAATCCGAAACCATGACTTCTAGGCTACCGCGGCCACTATAGAAAGTAAAAGTGAATAGTAACCATGAGATCGGAGTGGTCTTGGTATCGAGTGCACAGCCCGTTATAGTTTGGTAAGAGCCGCGTATTCAAGTCTTGATTCCTTTAAAGATTCATAGTGCACGTTAAATCTGTCAGGGCTCTACGTCCTCAAGTTGGCATGGTGTGGATGGAGTGAGGGGAGTGCTAGCTCAGGTGTCAATGTTGTCAACTGATCATTGCTTAAAATTTCAAGGCAATTTGACGTGTTTAGTTGAAATTAATATCGGGCAAAAATTAGCTACGGGAAATGTTTAATAAACAAAGTTTGGTATTTTTTTGCATCGCATTGAAGCAACACGAAAGCTATTGACGACGGACATCGTAATTTTGAACCTCGGTCAATTGACGAGGACGATACCAGAGATAATACGTCTATCTCAAACTTCCACACCACTCCAACAGTAGGACTTGGTGCCTCGACAGATTTAATGTGCTCCGGCCTTGCTTCACGGTGTCTTTTTCGCGGCATCAGGACTCGAACCCAAGACTCGAAAGAAATAAAGGTTGTCATGAGCTCGATACCTCAACCACTCGGCTACCGCTCTCACATTGCAATATCTCAATAGGGAATATTACTAGTATTGTGGCTAACGATATACGATGTCCGGCCGTCATTTTGAGTCCCGATTCCGCCAAGAAGCCGTATTGCCAAAATTTTTCATCTTTCATAAGTTCATCCAGCTAAATTTAAAAAGATGCTTCTTTATAAAAGAGGGGTTGCTTTTTCGGGAAGTTATAATAATTCTAACAGCCACGTCCACAACAGGTATTAGAAGTGAGCCTTAAAAGGAAAAAAAATAAATTTTATTTTACAATTCTCTTAAAATTCACATTGTATTATGTAGTAGCGGTAGACTAATAGTCATAGACGTGTGCTCGAAGCCGGCATTATTACCGTCGAGTCATGTGTTCGAGTCCTAATGCCATTGAAAACCCATTCTGTAGAGAGGCTGATGCACGTTAAATCTGCTAAGGTTTCAAGTCCAAATTGGTGCGATCAGGAAGTTTGTAGAAGGAGGAGTCAGCTCACGAATCGTCCTCGCCACTTGAGCGAGGCACAAAATTAAGAAGTCCGTCGCCAATCACCCTCCTAGCCATCATCGCCAATAGCCATTTTTGTATTTTCAGTAATATAATATCTTACGTTATTTGTTCCAACATATATTGTTATCATAACATTTCTTGTTGAATTTTTCTTTACCAATAAATGCCGAGTGCAGAGGTGATGTCTCCCGGGAGGGCGGTTTGTAGTTCTAAACCCTTTTAGGTAAGCTCGATCTCTTTAAGAACTCCAATGAAAGCCCTCGTGTTGCTTCCAAGTGCAATATCAATAAAACAAACAATAAAAGCAAATCCGATTTGCAGGGATTATAGCCCTTGCTCCCCATACCCCACATAAAATAATCAATTAAGCACTATTTTCAATCGGCATGTTTCACGATGATCGTAATATTAAATGCACAAATTAAATTTTTGTATAGTAATTTGATAAATAAAACATGCTCTTTTTTTAAATTCCTACTATTATTTCATACTCTCCCCATATATATTTCTATATCTTGTTCAAATTTTCAATCGCTAATGAAATACATTTTATTCATCCACTCAAGTTCAAATGCATTTTTTTAAACTTGTTGTGGATGACACCTGATGTTAATACAGTTTTTTCAAAAATTAATTCATTAATTAAGTTTAAGTGGTGAAAATGTAGTTTAGCCTAACCATTTGGCACAATTTCAAAAATTGCCAAACTTGCCGATTAAAAAAAATTGCCAAGTTTGGCAATTTTTGGAATCGTGCACTGAACGTTAAGTCCGCGAAGTTGACCAGGGTAGCCACATTTGGTAAAATATCACCAAATAATTCCTGTCTCCAGGGTTGGTTGGGCTAAACTGCATTCCAAACATTATATTTACCGGATGAATTAAGAAACAAGCCAATGCTTCAACTATGTCATTTGTCTTGCAATGGCAAAGTTGGTACAGCGTCGGCGTAGAATCTTTATGCCTTCGGGTAGACGCATAAAAATTTTTATTTGATTTTCAAATAATTAATTTTAATTTAATATCGGTAAAAAAAATTTTCTTTTATATAAGATATTTAGCAGGATATAAATTTAGGAATAAATAACGTCAATGATGAAGCGAGTAGATCGCAGGAAAAAAATTTTTCTTTTGCCACTTAATATTGTGATTCTGTCATATGTATATACATATTTATATTAATTGTAGTTATTTAATAAAAAGTAACTAAAATAAAAAAAATTTCTTTGTTGACCTAAGTAGGAATTGACTTTGAAAAAAATTATATTACTTGTTATATCCAATTTCATGTTTAACATAACCGTTCCAATGTTAATCATACCTCTATAAAAAAAATAGTTCTTTTCACAGGTAAATAGTGTCTGTTTGTAGTTTTCATACATTACTTTTATATGTAAAAATCTGAGATAGCATTGGTTTAAAAACATTTTAAAATCCGCTTTATTAAATAACTAGGATTCAAGCATATATATTGATCATAATTAAAATGTATTGGAATCTTGCAAAATAATTGGAAAACCCGCTAGAGAAGGAAGGAGACATTATTTTGCTCCGATGACTCAGTTTGCAATATAAAAACAAAAGGAGGAATTTTAATTGAATCAAAACAAGGGATTGCTTCAACTTGTACAAACGTTTCTTTGCATCATCGCAATTTTACTGAGTCATAGAAATTTCTAAGCTCAAGTGTGTTTCGAGAGATTTAAAACAAAGATAGGAAACCCCAACATGTAAATGGGAACAATAAAGTAGACTATTGATGATGCGGCAGGTAATTGTTAAATATGTTCAGATGACGGAGACAATAACAGATAAGCTGGTACTTTTCTCTATAAGTTTATATTTCTAGCTTTGTGTTAATTGCGATCCTTGTTAAATTTCCCAGAGCAGCAGTTTCATTTGTTATGTATCTATCTTCATTTACTTGCAATTTTGCGTAAGAAATAATGTTAATAAAAGTGGAAGTTTTTTTCAGAGCTTCATGCATATAATTTCCACCCCTTGAAACTTTGGCATATGTATTAATCCCATGCATTGTATGCGTAAAAGCATTTTAAAATCTTATCATTAAATAATTAGCGTTTAAAAAATTACTTTTTGATAGAATCAATGTGAAAAATTGTCAGTGGGGCTGATGCACATTGAATCCATCAAGGTTCAAAGTCTTCCCAATGGTGTTGTATGGAAATTTGAAGACGAAGGAACAAGCTTAGGTGTCGTCCTCGTCACTTGACCGAAGTTCAGAATTACGAGGCCCGTCACCAATAGTAGGTGCGACGTTGACAAAACAAACAACAGAAAAATATATCGAATCTGTTCTCGAACTTACTCCACCTCGAAACTAGCGATCTTAGCCATCAAGTTATCTTAAGTCCATAAAAGAGAAATGCTTAAGAAAATTAAGCAGTTAATGCTGAGAATAGATTAATAAGTAAAGCTTTATTTTATTTCGTACTGTAAGGCAGCAACAGTTATATGTACCATATGATATATTTAATTTTTAATAGTATATATTTATTTCATACATTTAATTTAATAATTTTTAATTTTAATTTTTGAATAGAATATCATGGCCAACTTTAATCATTTTGTTGTCAACTTAAAATATATTTCATGGTTTCATTTAATTTAAACATTTGAATTTTCTTTTTATTGTATGGCAACAATAGTTGTATTACTCTTAAGATATTTTTAATAATTTATCGGGGAGGGGGGTTGCCTCAGTTTATAATATTTGTACAGACCAAAATGTTTAATAATTTAATGTCTACTTTAACATCTTATATTTTTATCTTTTTTTTAACTCTTATTTATTTTTTATTGTAAAATCAATTGCTTTGATTCTTTGGTTAAAGTCGGGAATAGGATGTCCCCTAGGTGATTGGTGACGAAACTTGGCGACTTCCTAGATAGGTCGCCAAACGTGCGTAAGCATTGAGTATGCTTTGGGTTACAATAACCTAAATCACCTCGCTTAAATCATTATCGCTCCCAAAAGTCGCCAATCGCCTAAGGGACACCTTATTCCCGACTTTAACCAATTCTTTTTCTTGTTAAAATTAGTATTATTTTTGTACTTTAAATTGTTTCACCTTTTTAAAGGATACTGAAGTATTGTAAAAAAAGAAAGTAAAAAAGGATGTAAGTAGATCGATGTCCAGTGTCATTTGCTTATGAAAGTAAAAATATGAAAAAACTGTAATGAAATATAAGATTTAAAATTTTTATAACCTTAACAGTGACTGTGAAAATAATATGTAATTAATTTTTTGTTATTGTAGGTAACAATTTCCATCACAATTATAATTTTTATTCAAACATATCTTAATTGTCTTACGAACTTTTTTTAAATTATTTTTTTGATTAGAAGTTGGAGATTTATTTACTGACGTCCATTTGCAAGTTTTCTATGTAAAAAGCCAGGATATTCAGAGACTTTCTTTTAAGATATTTAATCGCTTAGGTTTTTATTCAGTGTGTTTATGAGTATGAGTGAAAGATTATCCAATTCAGTGGTAAAAGGTCATTTCAAATTTCCAAAAAAATAATAAACCGTTCTACCTGAATGGAATCAGAGCGAGGCCATGAATGAGTTTCGAATAATTGAACAAAATTTGAGTTACCTTGAGGTCAATTGTAAAATCTTAAGAAACCAAGCATCGAATTTTAATGAGAAAAATGGTGAGATCAACAAGAAAAAAGTAAGATACGGAATATTTTTTTTGCATTCGGTGAATTCCTCGTGTCTAATTTTCTCGTACCAATGTAAGTTTGAATATCTCTTCATTTATTCTTGTATATGACGAATGAAAAGGACAAATTTTATTCATTATCTAATTTGGATAAATTTTTAACAAACGCAACAAAAACTCCAGAGGTTCAAAAATACTGGCTCAAGAAGAAAACTTGAAAATTTTATTGGTAAAAAATAAAATTTACAACGATCAAACTTCTTGACATTTTAGATGTATTAGACGTCCATGATGCTGAAGTTTTAATCCTTAATAAGCGGTGTGGCTATTAAATAACAAGACTGGTACTGTAAAACATTTTATTTTAATGTTATACATATTTACTTATTATCATCTTCAATATACATCCCTTCTCTATCCCTACAAAGTTCCTTGCGAATCTTTCATTGTTCGAAACAGTGCTGGAAGTCTTTTGTCATCTCCTTCAGTACGCTTGCCATTTTCTCTTTCACAGCTTCAACAGGCTCGAATCTGGTTCCTTTTAACGAAGTATTCCCTTTAGGAGACAAAATAGAAGTCGCATGGAGTAAGATTCGGCAAAAAAGGCTTACAATCTAACATTGGGATTATGTACTTGACTAGAAAAATTTGTCATACCGATCCTTTTTAAATTTCCTACAGTCTCAGCAATCGCGCGAATACTTAACCGATGGTCAGATCGAACCAGATTAATGATTTTTTCGATATTGTCATCCGTTTTTGACGTGGAAGAGCGATCCGGGAGGGAATCGTTTTCACGTCTTCTTGACCATCTTGATAAAAATTAAAACACTCAAAAACACAAGCACGCGATAAACCTTTATTGCCTTACGTTTCTTTCAATAAATAATACACTTCAGTAGTGGTGATTCCAAATTTCATGTGACATTTCATAATTCTCTGCTCACTTATCATTTTTACGGTGAAGCAAAAAAAAACAATTCTAATGCGAACGAAGACGATGGCTATATGGATTTGTTTACAGAAGCGACAGGCATTGCATCCAAAAGCAAAGACTTTACTCTATACAGCAGTCGGTCGTTGGTGTTTGGCGCATGAGTACTTCTTCTGTAGAAACCTCGATATCGTTATTTAATAACCACGACTGGTATAAGATTCAAATATGTGTAGACCTATTTTTGGACCATCTAAAATTTTTTCAGTAGCTATATCTACGTTTGCGAATGCCAAACTTAGAGTTTCCTAATTGATGACATTCATATTGCAAATGCGAATTCTTATCCTATCATAGATTCGTCATTCATAATAATAATAACAGCTGCACTTTGAAGGAAACAGACCCTATAAGTCTTGCATGTTACGGTGTGATGAGGAAGTTAGGAATGATGTGCCAACTCTAATATCATGCTGGTCACTTGATCTTGGTTTAAAATTACGAGGTTCATAGTCATTTTCCATCGTTTGGCTGTAAAATAAACGTAACTGTCACTCTTAAGCATATGGAGATATAATTCCTTTTTAATGAAATATTGTGAGCTACTGCAGTCAAATGGAACTGAGCTTGAAAGTTTTCACATGGAGTGGTGTGGGAGCAAGAAGAGTGAGATTCAAGATAAGGTGTCATCAGCATCACTTGGTCATTGTTCTGAATTTTGAAGCTGTCATAAGAAGTTGAAGTGTTGTGTCATTACATAAGGCTTTTGTAAAATTCACATTCACATTATTACTACCCTAAGGACCTTTATCCGTAGAATATTCTTCTAAGTCCAGTGAAAAGATTACCTTTTTCAAAGAAGCTGTATTCAATTCATAAATCAGTCCTTTAATTCTAATTAATAAAAGTATTTTTAAATAAGTATTGTTTTTTAAAAAATACCGTACAAAACTGATTTTTCCGATGATTGACCTACATAAGAGTAACCATAGAAATTGTTATAAACTCAATAACTAGAAAGTCGTGTGATTTCTTCCACATGAACTCGTGATTTATTATAAATAAATAAATAAATTTTACACAACTTAAGATCCCTATCTACCTGCCAATTTGATTCCATGAATTTAATGCCGGTTACAGGGAATTTCTGCTACCGTCCTCAAATCTTTACTATTTTATCTACTGGAAAGTAAAAAAGTGCATCTGAAAGAGCAAAAATTAATAATGGCTTCTGCGGAACTACATTCCTCCCCCCCCCGAGTATTAAAAATGCTGAAGATTATATGTTTTAAAGGCCGGGAAAAACATCAAAGGAATCATTAAAATAAGTGTAAAAATACTTTTAAAAAACGGGGGGAGAGATTAAATCCAAAGAAACCTTTATTTTTTGCACTTACGGGTGCACTTTTTTGCATTCAAATAGATAAAATAGCAAGCATTTGAGGATGGTAGTAGAGTTCTTTACGATGAACATTACGTCTCCGAAATCAACATGGTCAATAGACAAGAGCCCCATGAATGTAAATTAAAGCAATAAGAAGTATTAGTGACGTAACTGATCACAAAAAGAAAAAGAGGTCAGGAAAAAAAAGTCTGATTTATAGCGAGTAAAGTGACAGTTATCCTTGGCAAAATCCATATATGTGCATGGTATTACGTTAAAATAATGTCTTCTCTCAAATTGTCAAAGGACAAAAAATACGAAAAAAAAAACCACTAAGAGTATTAAAAGATTCAAACAATAAATTAACAAGTATTAACGAGATTGCTTTAATCTGATAACATGTACATGTCGTATATAATGATTACAAATTCCTCTTCACAATAACTATATAAAGAAATTTTAAAAATGAAAAAGTTTCTAGAGTAAGGATCGTCTTAAATATCTGACTTCAAGCTATTTCTAACGAAAAAGGGGTTATCCGAATTTCTGTACTCTGCTTTCATACATTGATTTTATGTTAATTAAGAATTTAAGGTATTTGAAATGTATGAACATAAGAATTCCAGTCGTTTTATTGATAAATTTAAACTTTTTATAAATGTAGCCCGGTAATTTGTTTAAAATTTTTTAAGAAGATGAACTAGAAACAACACCTCTAATTAATTTACATTTATAAAGTTCTTAAATAGGTTGACAAGCTACTGAATATTACAGGATATTTTTAAGCAAATACAGCAGGACCTCGTTAAATTCGACCAATTTTTTTTTATCTATATGAAGAACTTTTCACCGCCATAGAAATAATTGATATAATCAACGACAAAATGATGTCACTGATGAATTTTCAAAATAAAGCGTGAAATGTCAGTGCCTTGTTTATTTTCATTTTACGGTAGTGATTGTAACACATCTAGACTAAAATGTGTTCAATTTGATCATTCATCATTTGCTTTAATTTTAATATCTCTCTAATTTTAATATCTTTTACACTTCTCTTAATTTTAATATACCTCGAAAATCACTGTCTACTTCATTATTTTTTTATTCTTTTCGTTAATCCTAATGCATAGTTGAATAATTGAATAATTATTTTTTTAAAGTTAACATCGTTGGTGGCTAAATCTATAAAACTTTGCATGTAACTTTTTTTTTAAATTTGAGAGGCGGCAAATTTTCACACTAATTATTTGTTTCGTCTATGTACCTAGAGAAATTTAACAGCTATGAGTGTATAAAAAGAAAAGGGGAGAAGAGACTGTACAGAATTCAGTAAAAAATCAACAAAATCTTTGTTACACCTCCTATTTTCAGGAACGAATTACATACGTTGTAAACATTGCCTGCATGGAAAATGCTTCAAAATACAGGGTTATTCAAAACGATTCATCCGATTTTAAAATTTCATAATTTCATAAATAAACGAAACAGAATAAATAACACATTAATATAAAGGAAAACTGTGGGAGGTTTTTAATTGTTCGACAAAGCTTCCTTTTATTACACGTATAATATCAATCCGATTTGTAAATTTCTGCCAAACACGTTATAAAGCGTCAGCGGTGACTAATTGTACAGCAGCAGAAATCCGTTGTTTAAGTTCACATATATTTGTGGATAATGGTGGCGCATACTCTTTTAAGACTCCCAAAGGAGGAAATCGAAGGGAGCCATGTCTGGTGATTTAGATGGCCAGCTGTGTAGCATTAAATCTTCTGATTGTTTAAGACTGATCCGACTGCGAAGTTGCACCGTGAAAGCTTCTAAAAAAACCTTTCGTGATATAGCTTGATGAAGAACACAGGAGGGCTTCTATTTTTTACAATATAAAACTTTTGTAGATTTCATTTGCATTCAAGCATTGCTTACAATTTTGTGTCGTTTATTTTCGAAAATATGGAATTTCAAAAATGAATGAATCATTTTGAATAACCCTGTACATGATAATCCCAATAAATATCAGGGCAAATTTTTTCCCAGTTAGTGGCAAGGTGTCTAGGGTGGTCTATATGGGTGCAATGGGGAGCAGGAATGTCATGGAAGCTAGGAGACAAGTATCAATTGCTCCCGAGCCGTTGATCTCGCCTAAAGTGAAGTGTGTTCAGCTCTTGCGTGGAGAGCGAAAATACCAAGAGTCCAAAAAGTAGTGTTTTACCATCAAATTTTGTGTTAAACTAAACAGATCTGCTACGGAAACTTATCATATGAGTCATTAGATTTACAAGGATGAAATCATGTCCAGAACGTGCTTAAGTCTCGTTATTTAATAGTTAAGCCTCGTATTCCATGTCCCATTAAATATGAGTATATGTATTGTATATAAGATATACGAGTAAAAATATGACTTTTTTTTAAGAACCCTCTTTCATTGTGTCTGGAATATTTTGCTTCAAATATACGGTTGAGATAAGAAACTTATTTCGTTTGTAACAGTCGAATGTAGTTAGATCTTAAAGATGTCTGGATGTTTGAGACGGTAGTAGCAATGAATAGAAAAAGATTGCCGTTGCTTAGTTCTTATCAAAAGTTCAGTCGTCAAAAATTATCTTTTATATTTGCTTAGATAACTTACTGCCAATCTTTTGACACAATTAAAAAAGTCATTTGTTCTTTCCCACACCAAAGTTTCTTTATTTCATCAAATAATAAAAATAAATTATCACACAATGCGAATGAAAGCAACATGCAATCAAATTTTCGGGCTCCTTGAAACAATATTTTCTATTTTATTATCATCTCTGTGTCAAGATTATAAATATAGTGAGTACTTTTTTTGTTTTAAATGACCATTGTTTGTGAAATATTTAAATTATTATTTGTAATCTAAAAGGATATTTTTAATCTAGAATGACTAAGTTATAAATAATAAATTAAATGGATTGATTTTTACGAATAAATGCTTTGTCTCGTAATTATTTTCTAAATTTTGTGTTATTTAGACGATTTACATAAAATTGTTCAAGTCGTAATTGTGTTTTTAATTTTCAATAACTATCAACAAAAAAATTGTTTTTGTTTGAAATCAAATGTTGTTTTTAGAAATCTAGACTAATTATAAATTATACTTAGAAAAGTTAAATTAGACATACATGAGTTTTTTTTAAGGACTTGCAATGTTAATCCTAGTATTTCTTATGTTTTTGTTTCTGAAACACATTTAACTTAAATTACTTTAGATATTTTTGTGAGTTCTGAAATCCGGATAGCATGAGTCAAAGAGCTATTTCTTTATTTTTTAATACTTCCTTCCTGAGGAGCAACAAATACACATATGAGAAATATTTAGTTGTTTTAAGATATACCTGTATTTTTCTCTCTCTCTCTTCTATTTTAGTAATAAAATCGAAATGCTCACTTAATATGAAAGTATCATTGTTGTTACATACATTTCACTTTTTGCAAAATGTTATGTATATATATATATTATCTAAAATCGAAAGTAACAAAATGTTTGTAAGCGGAAGTTTAATATTTTTGACAATACTGGTTAAAGCAGGCAACCTATAAAGATTATTATTAATTTGAATCAATAATGGATAAATTTCAAAAATAGCGTTAGTATTGTGAAAGCTTTTCTCGAAATTGATTCTATTTACTATTCAAATGGAAAATTCCAAGTGTAAAAGTTCTAAAATAACTCGAAGTCAAAAATTCTTAACAATGTATTTTGATCGAAGTGAAAAAATACTCCAGAAAATTGAGCGTGAAATAATGGGCCTTTGCTTTCTCAACCGATTCATTTTTTGTAGGTCAGAAACATAAACTACAGGCTCAGGATATTCATTTTTTTTTATTTGGTCAGAAAAAACTTTGAGAAAACTGGCTTAAGAGAACGTTCCTCAGGGAGCAATTCATTTAAGTTAGATATTTATAAAAAAAATTCTAAAATTTACCGTATTTGAAAACACATAAAATTTGTGTTTTTGAAGGAAAAAAGCTTCATATTTAAACAAATAATTATTTAAAATATTTGAATATCTTAAAATTCCTACCACTTCCACATTTTGTAATGTTTTTAAACATTTTTTTCTCTATTACTTAGAAGTGTTTCTCTAAATTCTATTCATGGGCTTGGTTTAACAGCATTAATTATAGTTTAACAAATTATTTTCCTATAAAACATTAGTAAAAAAAGTAAAAAAATCCCTGCTACATCTAATTTTGCAGATTCTTTAAAAAAAAAAAGGACTATTTATTTAAATTATTATTCTCACACAGATTAATCAGGAAACTTGTTACTCAAAATAACTAGAAAAAATTTCAAAATCTTACATCTGTTATAAAAAAAATAGCCTTAGCATTTTAAATATCTTGGGAAAATAAAAAAAAAACACCAAGAAAAAATAGGTTAAAATTTTGAAGGTCAATGAAATTATTTCGAACATTGTTAAGGAAAATTTTAATTATTTCCTAAGCAACGCAGTTCATCATCATCATCATTTTTGACTCAATAGTCCAGGGTGGGCCAAGGCCTACTTTTAACGATTCCTCCAAGATGATCTCCCTTTTGCCTTAATCCTCCAGTTCATCTCTCCAATCACCTCAAAATCTGATTCAACAGAATCAAGCCGCCATAGTTTTGGGTCTTCCTATTTCCGATTTGTAAATGGCTTTACAACAAAAATCTTCTTTACTGTATTTTTCTCATTCATTCTAACAATATAAAAAGCCCAGTTCATTTGATTTACTTTCATACATTTAATAATATCAAGCTCATTGAAAGTTCTATAAATTTCAGAATTAAAACGACTTCGCCAAAGGCCATTTTCTTTGACTCCACCGAGAATACTTCTGGGAACCTTTCTCTCACAAACTGCAATTTTGTATTCCACTTTTTTATTTAGAGGTCAAGTTTCCGAGCCATACATTAGGACCGACCTAATGAGAGTTTTGTAAAAAGAAACTGTTTTTTCTGGAGAGAAAACGGGATCTCAGTAAAGAGTGGGAGTCCAAAGAATGTTTTGATGGCCAATGAAATACGATTTTGGATTTCGGAGATAATGTCCACTTGTGCGTTAACCAGAGATCCAAGGTAATTAAAGCGTAGCACTATTTCAGTCTCATGAGGATCAATTTTTAAATGATTGAGTGTATCACTTGATGACGCTTCCATTACAGGCATATACACCCAATTCTTTTTTACACGGTCTTTTTTTACATGGTTTTGAAATAACACGGCTCATCTTCATACTTTTTACTCGATTTTTTTGTTCTAACACGAATCCCCCCCCCCCGAAAAAAAATTAAAAATATTCAAATGCTGTTTTTACCACCTAATGCCACATCTTTGATTCAGCCACTCGATTAGGGTATTATAGTAGCATTTAAAATGCTCTACGTAAAGCAAAAGAGACTTAGACTCAGTGGAAGTAAGAAATTTGACAGTTGTGGAAACATGGAGAAAGTTTACGATGAAGGAATGCATTACACATGCTTCTTATGTCATCAAACAGTTGCGCCGATCGACCATAAATGCTTGTTGCAAAAAAAAAATTGCAGCATGCATGAAAAGTGAAAGTTTTGTAGTACAAAAATCAGCTGTGTGCCTTGAATTTATAATTCTATCCAATGCAATTTGTAGCGAAGGTTTTGATAACACGCAAATGGCTTACATCGAAGAATTGAAGCTAGAAAGCCCTTTAGATGAGGACGATTTGGATCGAATTTATGACAGTTTATGATAATAAAGAAGTCGATAATGTCGAATTTGAAGGATGAAATTCAGCTATTAACAGCTTATTTAATTCGCGAGGGTTTGAAATTTGCTACAAGTATGAACAACATTTTTGTACTCATGATTATGACAGAGCGTGCATTAAAATTTCACCGTAATATTAAATTTTATGTAGCAGGATATCAAGAATTATATAAGCAACTTGAGAAACCAAAAAAATAGTCACTAATAACAGATTTTGTAACAACAACAAAAAATAACAGAGACCGTAATTCTTCGTTTGAATCAAAGCCGACAGTTGTGCTAGACATATCTGATACATCTACTGATGATATCATTTTTGATCCAGTTCGTAATAAACGTGCACGCTTGTTATCAAGTAGCGATGAATAGTTGTTAGGTACTAATTTTATTCCTAATTTCAATTTGAATTTTTATGTACCTATGGATTGAATTTTCAGTATTTTATAAATATATAAAATGGATTTCATTATTACTTTTTTACCGGGTTTCTTTTATCGAAAATATTTAGAGTTTTTTCATCTTACACGACTTTTTTAAAATTGTGGAACCTATCCCCAAATTTACCATACGTCGCATGTATTTTTACACGGTTTTCTGAGGAACGTATCTACAGAGTGAAAAAAAGAGTTGGGTATTCTTAGTTTTAGACTCATTTATAGTCAATTCCATACAATTTGTATCAATTTCTAAAGAAGAGAATGCGCAAATAGAACCTGTTTGTCACGATTGATTCGTTTTAATTAATTTTGAATAAAATTTTGAACTGTAAAAATTTTTTAAAAAAATGTTTTAAGTAACACAACATTAAAAAAAAAAAAAAAAAAAAAAAAGACATAAAGAAAAAACATTATCAGACTTTGAAAGCAAGATCTGATACTGAATATGTGGAGTTCTTCCGCGATTCTTACGTCATGTAAATCTTTCAAAATATAATTTATGCCAGTATCAATATCGTTTGATGCGTTCGCGTCAAGAAGGAAGCTAAGTAAACATATAAAACATATTTCACGTGATTTGACAAACATGCGACAAAAAAATGACGACATCGCTGTTAGCGTAGTAACCAACATCCTATTGCCCTATTTTCCAACCATATTTTGAAATCCTGCTTTTATATAAATTTAACTATGTATTAATTGATAATTAAAAAAACATTTAATTTTTATAAATCTTATTTTAAATGTCATTATTTTAAAGTCTTAAGAAAAATTTCATTTAAAAGGTCAAATATTTTTATAAAGCATATACGGATTACTGAATAAGGGGTTAATCATGAAAAAAATAAAATTTCCATATTAATATTTAAATACTGAGTCACTGAAAAACTTTGCCAAATATTTCAAAAAAAAATATTGCTTTTTTTGTTACAAAAGTCCTGACTGCCGATGCCTATTCCTTGCGTTTAGATTTTAATTTGGAAGTGGTGTGAAATAGTGAAAAAAATACATCGGATCTGATAATACACCCTTATTAATCTTTTCTTGTTTGTTTGTTTTTGTTTTGATGATGAGGTTTCTTATGCCAAATCTCAATCATGCAAATTTGCAATGTTCGAACTAAATGCCATACATATTGAATTTGCGGGAGGAAATACAAATTTTGCATCCGAGCTTATATTGCATCAATTTCTTGCATGTTGATCGCCATGTTAGGCCATGTTAAAAACAAATTTGATTGTCAGGGCACATCCTGCCTTTTGGCCATGACATCTGTTTATAAATCAAACCAATTATTGATCCTACATAAATAATAGAACTTCAAACGCTGTAATCTTAACAACAGCGAAATGAGATTGTCTTATTTAACTATCGTACCAGTATAAACAAATTTAACATTATCAAATTTTCTATTTACTGACTAAACAGATGATTAAGCACGAAACTTCTAGAAGAAGCAATCTCTGGAACTTTAATGAGATAAATCAATAAATGAAGTAAGGAATTTTCTCACAATCATGAAATATAATGAGCCTCTTCCAAGTCATCACGTGTAACAATAAATATTTTCTCTCTAAAACTAAATGCACATTTCCCGACTTTGAATTCGGTTGAGAAAATTAAAGAAATGGGCATGCATCATTGTAACAAATTGTTTTCAGAAGAAATGAAAGAAAGTAAGTGGGAAAAACTAGATTTTATGAAACATGAGGAAATTTGAGAATGTTTCTCTATTCCAGAAGGAAAATGGAACCAAAAAAAAAAAAAAAAAGAGAACATTCCTCAACAATAAAAAATTGATATGAGAATTTCTTTTTTCTTTTAGATAAATTATTTACCTAATGTCCTAATTATTATTAGGCTTTTAAATAATTGTTTGAATTCAATTAACACATGTAATGTACATTTCAGCTTTAGTACATATTTAATCAGAAATTAATTTATAAGCATATAAGAAATACCAAAGCACTCACTAATTCAGTAAATTAAGTTTATCAGCCTTTGATGTGTATCAAAATATTGGGGAATTCAATAAATTTATTAATAAGTTTTATCTATAAAGTGAAGTGTATGTTATGTCGAGTCGGCAAAATGAATACAAGTTGTTGTTTTTTACTGGAAACTAAAACTTTTAATTGTAAGCAATCAAAACTATACATTTAAAAATTTAATAAAAATAATGAACAATTTCTATTTTATAATAGTTTTTAAGATATCCTATAGACTACTTTCCAAACCATTTAGTTTTATTTCTGTGCAATTTATGCCAAAAATTCCTACCAAGATTTAGACAAGGACCTAATAAATAGTTTGTAAGTAATGTCTTAAGTAAGTAATGTCTATTAAACTGATATGTTATCCGGGTACAACTCCATCTGAAGTTCTTTATCTGTAGTTAATTTTTGAAACGATTAAAAATATGGTTCTGAAAACTAATTGATAAAGCAAATATTATCCTTTTAACTGGAATACAATCTGTATAAGTAGCTTAAACAAAACATCCTCTGTCTGATTATATAATTATGCTTTGTTAAAAACAATTCAGTAAATAGTTAACAAATTTACAGTAATTGTAATTCATTAATATGTAGCTAATGAATTTCTGAAAATGCATCCAAGATTTTTTTAATATATATATATATATATAT
>BMAW01029032.1:0-13041 GCA_019974015.1 Nephila pilipes | reverse complement strand
TAAACTACAAATATATGCTATCTACTCATTTTCGAAGTGTTCACATAAAAAAAAAAAAGAAGTTCCAACTGGAGAATTTTAATAAGTTGAGAAATAAAAATTATTATTATTGAAATTATAGATAATTGTAATAAAAAAAACAATCCTTAATCAACGAATTACATTTGTTACTCTTCTTATATATATATTCAAAATCCTGAGAGGGTACCGTGGAGAATGGATAAATGGTATTCAATTAAAAATGCGGTTAACCCGTTCGCTCCCAGCGTATCACAGGCGATACGCTTGTGTTGGCTCTCCTGTGCCCAGCGTATCATGGGCGATACGCTCCGTGAGTGCTTTCTACGGCCCAACGTATCAATAGAGATACGCTTGATGAGAACGTTTTATTTGATTTTTTTAATGTTACTATATGGCATTACAATACCGCGAAATCTGCATAAATAGGTTAATTGGAGTGTTGACCTTGGTGATATGGGCTTAGATTTCACTTCTGGCAACCAGGAGGGGGGGGGAATTTTTAAAAGGCCGGGTTTTTTAAATGCAATGACATGATTTAAAGACTGCATTTGTTTTCGGTTTGTTTTTTTCTTTCTTGCTTGCTTCTTAGAAGTTCGAAGTAGAATTTATGGCCCTTTATAAGGGTTAGGGCTTTAGGTAGCAGTTGCTCTCAGCTGTTCATTTCATTCAATCGATTTTTATTTGTAGCGACAGTCATAACGAAAAGAAAGTGTTTATCTGATACTGAGATTTGCGAAATAATAAATGAATCTGACACTAATGTTAGCGAAAATTATCCAAATCTGTACATAGACATTAAAGTAAAAAAAAAAAGGGGGGGGACTAAGATGTGCCCTTTGCTCAATATCTTGCGTGAAGCGTCAAAATATGTGTGTAAGACAAATGACGTTGTACTAAGCATTTAATTTTTTTTTATAAATATACCATGCAGTAAAATAAAATTTATCTTTTATATCTATATATTCCAAATAATGGAACATCATTACACCATGAAATTTATGTAACATATGTAAATATATATTTTGTATTTTCTTAAAAGTGTGATTTTTTATGTAATTTTATGTATAAAACATTCAATTTTCGATTAAATCTTTTTTTTCTTCTTTTGTATATATTAAGTTTAATGCATTTTAAATAATGTATGTAAATACTAAAATATTTTAATAAATAGCCGATTTTAGAGGAATGTTTTTCACGAATTAGGCTTAATATCTAAAATCATCTGGGCACAGCGTGACACTCCGCGGTAAGAAGCCGCGGGCCCAGAGAAGCACTTCTTTTTTCTCGCTCCGGTAGCGAAAGGGTTAATCGATTTATACAGGTATAAAAAAAGGAGAAAATTTTCTATTTAATTGCTATGTAAGAAGTTCTAATATTGAAAGAAATCATATAGTTAATTAATAGCAATAAATTATAACTAAATTAATTATAACGTACCCTTTAATTATTACAGAAGAAAGTAGTCAAAAAAATTGTCTTTTTTGTCGTGTTCTCAAAGGTAGTTGTATAAAACCAGATGTTAACTGAACAGTGTTAGCTACCTGAAAGTTTTCAAAATACAAATTTTCTTCGTAATAAAATAAATAAATAATAAAATAAATAACCACCTCCTTAAAATTGTCGTACTTTTAAAAATGCAGCTTGGCTATAGTTCGATATCTGCACAATTTCTACGGATAATAAATGTCTTTCTGCTTTCACTAATTAATTTTCATACCTGTAAAATGAATTATTTTAACATATTCTAATAATTTTTACACTGCTCTGTTTTTCTTAATTACTCATATCTGGGGACTCTTTTTAATGGGCGGATTCTTTAATTTATATTTTACGATTGCAATTGCATCTTAGAGGATGGCAAAAACGTTTTAGTTGGAAATTTTCTCATTCATCAATTGTGCGTCCTCTGTCACTTGAGCTCCATCGCATTGTCTTTAATTCCCACATGTGCTGGTATCCATATTTTTTTTTTAACACAGAGCTTTCCCATACTTTCTGGAGTATAAATTTCTTCGGTCAGCCAGTTGCCAGTACGTTTGATGGCCTCTAAAGCAGCCTTTAAGCCACACAAATATCCAGACCTTGAGCCATATTTTGTATGACCAATATAACTTTAATGCCTCCTAGATAATTATTAAATCACCAGTAACATTTGAAAAAGATTGTTACAGCCCCCGTTGTCTGTTTCGTCGTATGAGCCATATTTGATACCTGCATATATTTATCTTTAAAGTATATTTTTAGTGTTTTAAATCCATTGGATTGGTGATTGTACTTTCAGAAAGAAATGGCCTAGTATTCACTTAAGAAGTGTTGTTTACAAATCGCTTAAAGATTTTTGACTTATAATGTGAATATTCGGTTAAGCAGTTTATAACAACTTAAGAAATATCTATCTATCAATTTAAACCTATCTGTGTCTGCGGTAGCTTAGTAGTCATTAACATGCTCGCGGGTGCCATCGTTTCCGTCGAATCTGGTATTGAAGCATAATTGACATTTAAGACCCGCATTGTAGTGGAGCTAATGCGCGCTAAATTTGGTACAAGCTTCAAATATTCCCATTAACGTGGTATGGAATCTTCAAATCTTCTCATTAGGGAGGTGCCAACTCAGGTGTTGTTTTCGTCACTTGTCAGAGGATAAAAATTAATATTTCCGTGGCCAATAGACATCGTGTTGGTTCCTCAGTGGGACGTTAATGAAACAATTGTATCACATCCCCTTGTCTCCACATGAAATAAAAAAAGAGGGATGGTGCATTGTGTCACTTTTCACGCCTCCTTTTATCTGTAATGAGATTAATTTTTACTGAAAGGAGCTTAAATTAAAAATATATTATAAAAATAATAAATTTTGCTAGTTCTTATTGATTTGACGTGAAACGTTTACGAAACATGAAGCATTTCTTGAACCTATCGATGAATGATTTAAAATTGTCCGTATCTAGAAACCTATGATAATGTAGTAAAAAAGGTCTTGTTATTGAGAACTTCAAAACAAATTTATAGTCATTATATTTGTCACGAGATTTACAAACTGTATCTTCTTCATTTAACTTTATACTTGGCATGTTTGGTGGCCAAACCAATTCACACAGTAGTTTAGAAAAAGGGAATAACTACAGAAAACCCATCTGCGTATTCGACGCAGAAAGGCGATTATATAATAATTTTCATTTAAATTGTCGTCCTAAATATATTCTTAGAATATTTGGAAGAAAACCTAATAAGAGAGATAAAGGACTAGAGTGTGTTAGATGCTCTCTCAACTTACTTATTTTAATCGATCGTATGTTGCAGAGGTGAAAGGACAGCTGTGGAAGATTACAAACTTGGAGACACTGGAATCTTGGTTGAAAAAGGTTTGAGAATCGTCATTCCCTTCTATGCTATGCATTTTGACCCGGACTTCTTCCAGGATCCAGAAACCTTTAATCCAGAGAGGTAGCTATGTACTACTTTTTGAGATAGTTTGAGATAGTTTCTTAAAAGCATTGAAATCTGTTATCTGGATATCCTATTTTGTGTTTTTTAAATTTGTTCATTTGACTTATTTTGTTTAGTTCACGTTGCATTTGAGCTTCAAAAAATTAATTGGTATCGGAGTTCATATCTAAAACCTATGTTAAGATAGATGTTAATTTTTTGACTTCCGATAACGCGAGGATATATTAATAGTTATTGCAATGACTAAGAAGTAAATTATTTCTAGAATCTGACTTACTTTTAACAGCATATATGATTGAGAAGAGGTAATTAAAAGTTGAGTATGTGTATCGTATTTATTTATAAGTAGTATGTAAGTCATCAATCATAAAAGAGTTTGGCAAAGCCTTAACGCGTAATGGGCACTAAAAATTAAATTATTTCCAAAATGCTGCTTAATACGCTCGCGTATTGCATGTAAAATTAATCAGAATAACCAACAATATGCATAATTTTAGAATTCAACTGTATAATAAGAAAATAATTATTTCAAATTAATTTACTATAAGTTAGTTACAATTATATTATTAAAATCTAAATGTTTGCGTGTAATCTTCAGAAAATTTCAGTATGACTTGAAGATCCTTCTCACACTTTGCTTTTACAGATGGTATCGAAATGTTTTCCTCGTGAATAGAGACATTTACACTGTTTTCGAAGTAATTTACTTTCCCCTATCCCTCGTAATTTTGAACAAGTGTTCTAATTCAATTGGATCACATATAAGAGAACGAAGTTCAGATGGAAAGCAATGGATTCGAAACCAACTACATTTACAACAACTACATTTTCACTTACACTTCACTTTACAAAAAATACCATACATTTCTAATATGTAATGCCGACTGACTATATAACAAATGTTAAGGTGTAGCTCTTCCCGTGCCAGTGCGTAACTGGACGTGAAAAATCAATCCACACCACGCGATAGCGTGTAATGGGCTCTTCAGCGATTACGCCTCATCAGGTGCTGGCATAAGACCGGCAGTGAAACTGCTACGGGTTTACATATGAGCTTTTTATTTAAAAAATTAAAGATTCTCATTCCAGCACGTAACAAAACCCTTTAAGCCTATTTGTGCTAAAAAGAAACTGAATAGAGGTGTTTAAATCTTTAAAATAAGACCGAGAATGCTATTTTAAACAAGAGTGGATTAAGGGAATCAATGTGCCTCAAATTCTCATAGTTATGTGATGTTCATACATATAAATACCATACACGTACACAAGACAATAGGAAACTCAATTTCATATGTTCAAAGGACCTCGAGACAAATGCGTAAATGGAACTAGGTCCCAATAATTTATACCGTTTCTCCCGCTGTCTTTGGGACGTAGGACGGCATGAAGTTTCGAAACCGCTACTCATTTTTCTGGTACTATTTGCATCAAAGATGCATGAAAATCAGCCAATAGGGTAAGTAGACCTGATGATTTTATGAAATAAATGACGTAATCCTCACTCTTGAAAAACCAAAATTTGATTTAGAGAGTATTCACGAAATTATTCACGCCCAATAACTTGTTATTAAAACAGATTTTCATTTGATGTGTTTAATTACTAAGATTTAATTCGTTCATTAGAGAATAACTGACGGTACGAATAATCACTTTGATCACCATCACACATTTGAATATAACCAGAAGAGAATCATAATCACCATGATAAACCTTATCGCGTTCATTCATCATATCTCCTATGAATGTTAATACATATAAGTATTTCGTATATAATAGCGGGTATCAAATGTGTCCTTGTCATGAATTAGAAATGAGAATGGCGAGGCTCACATTGTATTGTCCAGCCATCGATTTACTTTCTTTTTTGAAGTTCATGAGATCCCCGCACTATTAACATTTCAGATCAATGGGACTTCTTATTTACAGCAGATTTATTGGAAGTAACCATTATTTTAATTGTTGTGTTATTACCGGTGTATAATGACGAATCCATGTCTCATCGACGGTTACGACTCCCTGCGGTAGCAATAAGACTAGGGGAAAAATTTTCTAAGTCAGTAGAAAATTTTCTTTAGTGCCATTTAACAGATGACAATACACAATGGCATCAGCAGCTTACCTCAGTAAAACTATTAATCATCAAAAAGGTAGATTTTTAATCCATTTTTTAGATATTGTTTACCGATCTGCCTCCACGAGGAGTTGACTTCAACCATTTCACGAGGTTACGACTTTTCTAATGCCACATTTTAGATAAACAGCGAATAACTTTTCGTGTTAAAAGATTGCCACTGTGCAATGTGCAGTAGTACCCACTCTATACTACTGTTAGATTCCAATCTGTCATTTTCGTCTACAAATCTTCAAAAATCACTTAAGAGTAGGGTTACTGATTCCTCAGTCTGCAACCTTAGTATAGTATTCTACATTTCTTTTTTCAATGAAACAAATTCATTTATTGAAGAGGTGGAGTCAGAGCTATTCTATATGTGATCTATATATGAGCAAACTCTCTGGTCCACGGTGACACATTGGCGACGAAATATGACAGCTCTTTATGGACAAATGTATGCCATTGAGAATTTGATTTTGTAACTTTTTATATTTAAAATTCTTTGCTTCATATATAATGAAATCAGAATATTTCTGAGTAAATGTGGCATCATGGAATTTAGTTCCGGTTGATATTTGGGTTTGAGAATAACTAGTGGAATTAATAGTTTTCAGTAAATGATAGTTCGCTTAACATTGATAGAGAATGTTGAGTCTTGGTATTTCGCGAACTTTAATTTCACAAGGGCAAAGTGTGTAAAAACTCTATGAGTGGGCTTACAGATAGCTTAGTGCTCCTTTAGAAAAATTTCTCACTTGTTAGAAAATAGAGATAAGTATAATTATATTATATACCAATGAAATGAATGTAAATTAGGCTCGGCTGGTCAATCGTTCAGAGTGTGATGTCACAACACGTTGGGAGCAGTGGACACGAGATGGTACCCACGTGCGTTGAACTAGGTTCAGAGCGATGAAGACGACAATGAAGTGAGAGGAACGAAAGGTCATTCAGAAAGCTTAATTGGATCCCACAGTGATAGAGAATGTTCGTTCCTCGAAAAACTCAGATGTAGAGCTGCCAGTTGTTTTACAAGCCATTTCCAGATGCCTTGCGGAAAAGAATCTGAAGCCCAAGCGCCTTTTTCATTTACTGTCTGTGACAAGGAAACATCGGCGACTCCCTCTACGGTGACGCAAATCAAAGTGACGCGGAATGCCATAAATATGTATGGGTGTAGAGACTCACTATTGAATGGTGCAATTCCATTCACATTGTCACGTAACACACTGGTCGCTCTGCAGGCGTAATAATCTGGGGTTTCATAGCTTATAATAAGCCGGTCCATTCTAATTGTGGCACGTGGAACTTTAAAGGGACCAGCGTTGTGTTGATGATATTCTTCGACCATACGTGGGACCTTTACTTCGTGGGACCTTACCCGGCAAGAATTGTTCGCATACAGATCAAGTAGCTCAAGACTTTCAACGTCATATTCAAATTCTTTCATGTCCGATCTGCTCACCGGTCTTGTCCCTTATAGAGCATTTGTGGGACCAACTGAAATGTGATATGCTACTTTTTCACTCTGTACATGATTTTGAGATAGCTGTTCAACATTTTTGGGCCCATCTGCCTCAGGATATTATGCGACATCTAATCAACTCAATGTTAAACTTCGTTGTGGTATGTACTGCTGCATGTATTGCGTGTGTAGGAGTGAAATTAGTTCAACACGGAGGATAATGACTGATGACACTTAATTTGTAAGTCTTCAGGGCGACACACGAGTAGAAGAGTTTGCATAATAACAACACCAACAGAAACCACAGGACATGAAAGATTAATAACACAGATATAGGAACAAACTGCACTTTTGTTGGTAGTCACAGTTGTATCAGCAAAGCTTAGTTCAACAGCTTACTTGTTCTCACAACGGATAACCTCCGCAGTAATACTCCGCACTTACAACCCACTTACCGGTAGACATACGCTTCTTCGCCGCAAATTCTTCTTCAAGCTTTACTTCCAAGTGTCGACAACTATCAGTTGATTTCACGATCAATCTCTATAACAGAGACTACAAAGACAAACTCAACCTCTTTAGGAGGCTCTCGACGTATTTGTTCGTACCTGTCCGGTCAGGCGTGAAAACACATGGAAAATTCACGAATAACTATTTCGTAACTTTCCTCCCGATCAAGTTCTAGCACATTTAGGTGCTTTCCAAAATCCGTTGCCAATGTCAAATGTTCATTGCTTAAATTCCTTTGTTTGAATGATGATATGTCCGGTAATATTTTTTTTTTCTTTCGCAAGAGAACCTCTGTAGGGTGTTCGTAACAGTATTAAAGATCCAACCATCAAACATCAAATCAATTCTATATGATAAAATGGTAGAAAACTAAATAAAAGCAAAAATTCCGATTTAAAAAGTATATTCAATCAAAGATATGAAAAAGAGGATATATATATATATATATATATATATATATATATATATATATATATAATCCTATTTTAGTTCCAGAAGTATTTAATTGTAATATTCGAATCTTGTTTTTTGATTTTTTGTATGCGATACATTTTGATTAAAATATATTATTCAGAATTTAATTTTTTTGTTGCTACACGAATTAATTATTCATAATATAAAAGAGTTAATTATTAACAATATTTTTTCAGATTTTCATGAAACAAAAATATTGCTTAATAATGATAAAAAGAAAGAATTTTTTAGCATATAATTCTAATTACAAATATTTTGACGATGAATGACGTATCATTCTTTTCATTAGATTTATGGATTCCTTTGAGCCAAAGCATCCCCAGTATGCTTATCTCCCTTTTGGTGCGGGACCAAGAAACTGTCTGGGCATGCGCTTCGCTCTCCTCGAGATCAAGATGTGTATTACTAACGTCTTGCGACACTTTAGGATCAAGCCCCTCCCCACCACGAAAGTAAGATTATGGTTTGATATTTATAATAACTATGTTGTTTCGAAATTGTTCTTGTATTAATATTCAGTTACGTATATTCGCATTGCAAGCACAGTTTATTGAAATTCCATCCCTGCTAAACTTAATCCTCTTTGTTAAAAAAAACTTTATAGAAACAAAAATTGAAAGATTTTTAATTATAATGACCAGATGGAAATTTTTCTGAATATTGGATAGAACTGAAAAAGAATTACGTATATTTTTATATATGTTAACCCTGTAATGGAGGATTTAAATTTTATTCCTTAAAATTTATTTCCTCTATTACAATTATTAAATTTTATGGCAGTGAGCGTTTGCTCTAAGTTAATTTTAAACTTCTTAATTATTTCCGTTAACTGTCTCTAATCTCGTCGGAATTGGGATTTCTCGTAAATTTCCCATTCGTCAGTTTGCTTGTTCAATTTTTTGATGTGGTGAAATGGGTGAACAGTTTCATTACGGCCCAGTTTCTCTCTTGAAAGAACAATTTAAAAACTTGGGTTAAAAACGAGTTTTTATTAATATTTCACTTTTTTCGGAATTTCCATAAGGAGCTTTAATAGTTTTTGCATTAATTTGTATTAATTTACTTTTTAATAATTTTTTAAGTATAACAATGTTTCTTCTTGAGGGTTTTCTTTTCATGTTTTTTTCCTTATGCAATTTTGATAATATGGTAACAGTTTATTGAGGTGGCAGTACACCTTATCACAGCACAATTTTTGATCAAGATATCCATTTTCTCTTATTTTGTATTGAAAACAAACTTTTATCTTTAAAAATCTGTTTGAATTTTATTTCTATTTTATTTAGAACCTGAGTAACAGTTGTTTTAATGCTACTTGAAGATGAATTTCTCTGACCGGAAATGCTCTAAAAGTGACATTTTTCATTGTTGTAAAACACAATATCTCAAATTGTTATGCATCAATGATCCTGAAATTTTTCTATATATGTCTTGCAAGTACCTATGTAGAGAATATACCATTCTATAGATTTTATATATAGTTGAAGGATTTTTACGTTGCAATAAAAAAAATTTATACTGACATTTTAAAGAAAATTTCTGATAAAACTACCATATCTTCCTACGTAAGAACGATATTATCAAAATAATAATTTGTTCACTAGATAAGGTTATATTCTGTATTACTCAATTTACAAAATAGCAAAGTATTTATTTTCTTTCGAGTTGCCATGTTTTGCGGTATTAGCTTTTCTTCTTCTTATATTTATATAAAATATCCGTTGGACAATAAAAACTTACACTAACAATAATTTTCTATTCTAATTTTGTAGAGCGATAAGGTCATAAAATGCCTTTTTAGGAAAAATGTTAGTTAATTCAAAAAAATTTCTCGAAGGTGTACTGTTACGTAAAATAGAAAAAAGAAACAAATAATCTGCTCTCCGTTGACATTGTCTTTGATATGAGGTAATGCTTAATGCTACAAAATTTAATTCACAAAATGGGTGTTCAAATTTTTAGATTTAAGCTATTTTTGACTTTTAAAATCGTGGATATTATCTCTACTAGATTTAATTCTCCACTCTCTCTCTCACTAGTGATATTATATTGAAAACAAAAAAAAAAAAAAAAACGAATTTCCTTTTTTTTACACATGATCTATCGGAGGAATTTTGTTCTTTTTATTTTAGTTTTTGATGGTCATCTTCCACAAGCCGCATTTGACAACGACAGGTAATAAAATGCCCTATATACATGTTCCTGGAAAGTATTCTTTTCTTGGCCAGTTGTCAAAGGCGCAGTTAAGGTAGATATGCGGATAGTGGCGATACAGAATTTCAACACAAGATGTTAGTATACCCTAGCGTAGTTTTCCTGGTTAAATATACTCCCCGAAAGTCTCAAAATATTAACTAAGACATTCCTGTCATAAACCACGACCATTGATATAAAATAGCTACGACATATACCTTAAATAGACCCATCATCTCAAGTAGACACCGCGATTATCTCAAGGAGGAAAGTTCTGGATGAACATAAAACAGCAGGGAATATATATCAATCGTAGTAATGGCTAGAAAAATAACTTTCTCTAAGTAACGCTGAAATTTTTTTTCACCAGCAAAAATATTTGTCTCCCTAGGAAGGGGTGTGAGGAGCTCCTCTTAACAAGTCGCATCTAACAACAACAGGAATAAAAGTACCTAATCATATTCCTTGATGGACATTCCTTTCTAGCCCAAGTGTTAAATGTTTAAAGCCAGCAAATACACAGTTTGACTTCCCCCCTCCCAAATAGCCTAGGTCAACTGAGCTTCGTAAGTTTCTCGAGGGTGTCAAGAGAGATCTCTCTTTTTTGATGTTTCACTGAGTTTGATTCAAAAACAAAACTAGATAAAGATTTAAACATGCTCTCTTTATTTAAAAAAACTACATTACAAGCTTTCAAATTGAGAGATGTTACACAAATAAGCCGTATCTTGAGGAAATTAATTCTCAACGAATAGAAGTTGAATTTAGTCCAAATTACAAGTAACAACTACAGTTAAATCGCTTTCTGGCTCTAAAAGAAAGAAACCATGATGTTTATCATGAAATATTATTCTATGAAGAATTCTGCATAAATAAAACAAAGAATTTGTTTACAAGAACTTGGGTGACGTAGTTCAAAGGCAAAAAGTAACAGACTCACGAATTTTGTACGCTGAAACTATGAATAACGATGGAGGGTAATTCGAGAAGATTGATAAAAAGTTTGCTTAGAATTCTTAAATTCTTTATTGAAGCGTCTTTTTTGGTATCATTTAATTTCTAGCTTTCGAATGATGCGTCGCGGGAATTCCATTATCGTACCATTAGTACCATTACCATTATTTCTCCTTTCAGGAAGATTACAATTCGCTGCACATAGCTGTGAGAAATATTAAGTTACATCACGTTATTGTACTATAATCACTTACATTAATTTAATTTTCATGTATTTTTTTTGCAGATCGTCATACGAGAATGTATTCATTTCTCTTTTCTTTGTAACTCAATAACAATTGTTTTTCGAATGAATCGCCGCAAAAAAGTATTCTTTCAAAATAAATTCCTTAGCTAAACAATTTATTTTAATTAATTTTAATATTATAGCATAGCCTTTTTCCACTTTAAGGACTTTTGATGTGTATATTAATCCATATTTCAATAATTACATATTTATGACAGAATTTTATGAATTGCAAAGTTCTTTATTCTCAGTGGTGGCTTTATGACTCTCAAGCTAAATTGGCTTACACTTATTTATATTATTTGATTGCTATGACAATATGACATGTTGATTGCTTAGAAAAATTTTTTATGATTGCTAACTGCGTTTCTGAGGTTTATTTTAAAAATCACCTTCGTAGCGAAACAGTATTCCAGCTACTTAGGAATATGAGTGCAATTGATTGAGATTGCTTATCGATTGATTGGTTTTATTTACGTCATACTAGAGCAACACGAGGATTATTCACACAATGCCCTAAGGAGACCGAACTTACCCAAAGGTTAAGAGCTACAAACTGTTTCCTGAGAAGACAAAATCATCTGCCCACTCAGTATTTACAGGCAAAATGAATTTCTTTTACTATAATAAAGGGTAAGATGCAAAAAATGAAATCGAACAATGTGCTTACAGAAGGTAACGTCATAGTTCTAATACTTTTCATTATTTTCTATGTTTTTTTGGAATTTAAATCAGTTTTCTTTCCGTATCTTCTCGACTATGATTCACGTCCACACTCAGTCTGTCCTACGACTGTCATCCACAGCGTTTTTACAAGGCATGCACAAAATGTGAAAAATTGAAATATTTAGAAATGAAATCAAAAATAGAAACAATCATGAATTTTGTTGAATAATTTTCGAGCCGTAAGAATACAGGGTTCAAGCTTTAAACTCAAACTAGGGTTTTGACACACGGACTTCAGCTAAATAGGTTTTGCTTCAATAACAGCACAATTTAAATGAAAATTTTTAGTAAAAGGCTGAGAGAAAACTTACTTGTCAGCATCTCCAACAGAGTTATGGAAGCATCAATTTGAATTTTTCAAATTAAAACTATTTGAATAATAAACGAAGGGACCATGATCAGTTAAGAATCGAGAAATAAAACCTGAATTGGAATAAAAATTCAAATTAGGTGTTGGAATGTAGGACTGAACCCGAATACTGTTATTACAAGCTGACCAACAGAACTCCCATTCAGAACCTTAAGGTTATTTTTTTAAAATCATATCTGTATGAGAACGAAGATCAATTGCATTCAATCCCTCACCATCGGAGACAGCGAATTTTGCAAATGAATCAGCAGTTTCATTGTAATGATCTTTGTCGTGAGCCCGAACCCAGTATAAGATGTAAAAATCAGAATGAGCTGCTAATTTTTCTTTAATTGTATTAATTAAAGATATTTTATTTTCTGGTAATCTGCAGTATCAATATGGATGATATACTTTTGAAATAAATAGTAACTTAGAATTCATGAGATACGGCACGAAATACGGCAAATCCGGTTGCAAAATCTCAAACTGGGAAACAGA
>BMAW01029031.1:0-18591 GCA_019974015.1 Nephila pilipes | reverse complement strand
ATAGTTTCTTTCCCAATCGCTTTACCCTCTTATCAACAGCTGATTTTGCATGAACATCACTTATTCTTTCTATATTAGTGGAGAGAGATTTTACGTTGCGCGTATGTGATGCTGTTCCATTGTCGATTATTAAAAAAATGTTTATTTCCTTCCCTCCAGAATTGTATATATTTTCAGCTACTATTGCGGAATTTTTTAAAAACGTAGATGTCTTCATATACTTCTTCTTTCTACAATCGGAATGGTTTCTTTTTGTCAACTTGATTTTCGTTTCTGTGTTCGAAGCGCTAATATTTCTTTTTAACATTTGAGTCGAAAGCTTGTTGTGCATCAGAATAAGTGGACAACTCTTCATTCTTTCGAGCATCAAGTTTTTAAAGGAGTTTAATTCTGAGTTAAGGTACACAAGACCGTTCCTTGATTCGATGGCTATTCGGAAGTGTACGTAGGAATTCCGAAGACTGCATAACAATAAAATATTAATAAGTCCTCTGCAGTATGAATCTCCAATTCAGTAAATTTATCTAAAAGGAAGAAAAAGTCATTCAAATGGTCATTTATGGTTTTAGATTCAGTCATTCTTGTAAACAGTACTGTTTCAGCAGAGCAGCTTTTCTTGCAAGACCTTTTGACTCATAAATATTATGGGCCGCGGTAGCCTAGTTGTCAAAGTCGTGGACTAGCGGCCGACGGTTTTCGTTCAGTCGCGGGTTCGATCCTTGGCCGCCAAAGACCCGCCGTGTAGCCGGGGCTGATGCACGTTAAATCTGTTCGGGGCCCAAAGTCCTCCCGTTGGCGTGGTGTGGATGAGGAGAGGGAGGTGCCAGCTCAGGTGTCGTCCTCGTCACTTGACCGTGGTTCAAAATTACGAGGTCCGTCGCCAATAGCCCTCGTGTTGCTTCTAGTGCGACGTTAATATAAACTAAAACTAAAAAAATCTAGTGCGACGTTAATAAAAAAACTAAACTAAAACTAAACTCATATAATATTATTCAATTTTATCCAGTCTTTGTTAATGTTTTACATTTCTATATTTGACTAAGTCCACTGGGGCTTAATGATAAAATAATATCAGATCGATCCTTTTGAGACCCCTTTCTTTATATCAGCTTCTGGTTTCTAGGACATTCCATTTACAAAGCCATTTTATCATTCTTCATCAAAAAGGCTTCAATTTGGAGTTTCCAGGTGTCATAATTTTTCTTTCTAAGTTTGTCAATAACAGTTGTTGTTGCAGCCATACTTTGATGGTTTTCAATTGTTCCGATGATTACGAAGTGTAGCTATTAAATAACGAGATTGACAATGCAACAGAAGAATTACGCATGCGCCAAACGCCAGTGACCGACAGCTGTTTGGCGTGAAGCCTTCTCTTTGGAATGCAGTGCCTCTCTGTAAACAAAACCGTATATCTATAGCCGTCGCTGGCTAAAGAGTTTTTTTGTTTGTTTGTTTCGCCTGAAAAATTATATCTGTAACAATAGAGCAACGAATTGTTGTGAAATTTCACATGTGAAATTTGGAAAAACCATTACTGAAACTTATAATTTATTGAAAGAAGTGCATGGCAATGTATGTTTATCGCATGTACGTGTTTTTGAGTGGTTTAAGCGTTTTCGATATGACCGAGAAGACGTTGACGATGATTCATGCCCGAGTCGCCCTCTCACGTCAAAAACGGATGACAATCTTGGAAAAAAAAATCGGTAATCTGGTTCGATCTGACCGTCGGTTAAGTATTCGTGCGGTTTTTGAGATTGAAGGAATCGACAAAGAATCCAAACGGCAAATTTTTACAACTCATTCCACATTGTCTGTCAGAAGATTCTAGCCAAGTACAGCATCCCAGTGCTGGACCATCCTCCTTATTCGCCGGATATTGCGCCATGCGACTTCTATCTGTTTTCTAAGGAGAAATTTGCATTGAAAGGAATAAGATTTGAGTCCATTGAAGCTACGAAAGAGAAACAGCATGCGTTTTGAAGGAGCTGACAGAAGAAGACTTTCAACACTGTTTCAAACTATGGAAGATTCACATGGAGCCTTGTAGGGACAGAGGAGAGGTGTATATTGAAGGTGATAATAAGTAAATATGTCTGACATAAAAATAAGTCTTGTTATTTAATAGCCACACCTTGTATTTTTCAGCTACGTAAGGTTTATGATTTACGAATTTCAAAAGCAGAATACAAACGACTTACTTGTTTATTTTGATATATTCTGTGTCTAGGCCCGTAACCTTTGTCAAAGAAATAAGTAGCTAGCAGTGGCGGATCCAGAACGAATCAACGGTGGAGACAGAATTTTTTTTTTATTAAGTTCATAAGGCTTTACTGATGTTTGTTTATTGGATTTATTCATGCTTTTTCAGTCTATAATCTAAAAAATAAACTAAGTATTAACCTAAAGTATTAAACTAAGTATTATTTGTTTATTGGATTTATTCATGCTTTTTCAGTCTATAATCTAAAAAATAAACTAAGTATTAACCCAAGAATCAAATTCAAACTTATAACTTACAGTACGATAAAGTAAGATTCCAAAATTCGTTCTGTGGGTGTGCGGTGAAACCAGTCCAATAAGAAGGATAATGGAAAATGACGCTCGATTCACAAATATTCAGAAAATGACGAAAACACGGGTAGCATTAATTGTCCATATTAACAGCACAATCAAGAAAAGCAGTACTTGTACAAATTAGTAACACAATAGGAACAAAAGCAGCACGAATGCTGTACTGATCAACAATTCAAACAGATACAAAGTAGCACTTGCAATAACAATAAAATAACACTTTCAAAAACGATCGGGTCACCAGCTTACTAGATCACAACCCAGACAAATCTGTAAAGTAATAATCTACATTTCAAAGTCAGTTTACAACTGATTCCGCATCTCCGCGTATTTATATCTGTCCCGTCCAGGTGTGACATCGAAGGAAAAAAAATCAGGAAAATTGCATAACTCCTCTCCTAAAAGCCCGGGATATAACACGCAAATATAACCCGGGATATAACAAAATAAAACGCGTGTCGCATTTGGACTATTAAAAGCGCATAAACGAGTAGTTCTCACAGCCAATGGCGGAAATCCAGTCTAAGTAATAAAATTATGAGTTTTTAGACAAGAAAATTGATTTAAAATTATTCGAAGTCATTAAGAATTTTTTTTTTTTTTTTAAAAAAAACATTTTTAAAACACTGTTGTAGAAACTCTGTGAGAAAGAGGGGAAAACAAAGTTTACTAGTAGTTCGTAAATGAATGCAAAATTAAAATGTTGATCAGTGACGTAAATGAATGCAAAATTAACATTTTTGAAGCACACTCGTAGAAAATCTGTGAGAAAGAGTTTACTAGTATTTCGTAAATGAATGCAAAATTAAAATGCTGATCAGTGACGTAAATGAATACAAAATTAAAATGCTGATCAGTGAACGTAAAATAAAACAATTTTTAATTTACTATAACAACAATGGTTAATAATCAAGTGCAATATAAATTTGTATACGATAAATTGAAATAAAAACCACTTATTAGGTGGAAGAGAAATTTTTTCATTTATTATTCTAAAATTATTCCTTTATGTATTTGAGAATAAAATGAGCTTCGCTGAAACGGCTAAAAATTAGTGGTTCATATTTTATTGGAATTTATGTTTTAAATATATTGTAAAAATTTTGCAACTGCAAACTGAAAAAACTTAAATACATCACACAGAAGGATTACCAAACTTGCTTTTCCTACCTTTTGTTGGAAATTACTTCCTCAAAACTTTTAGTTATCATTTCCTTAATTTAAGAAAAAGAAAAATCTGAAAGTTTCCGTGAACTGTCACAAGATGTATTCTTATTTTTTTTATAACAGGAAATTTCAGAGGTTTGTTATTGTTTCGTAATTATTGTCAGTCTAATTTCAACCTGCTTCTGTATTGATGCGCTCAAAATGTTTTTAAAAAATTCATACATATTTGACATGAGATTCAGAGTAAGCCTAATTTATGTTTTGTGTATGAAAGGCCCACAGCAATGGGAAAAATTGGATTTATATATAAATTTGAAAGTCTATGATTTATGTAAATTCATGTGGACCGTATAAGTCCAAATTTTTAGAATGCTTCTCCGAAAAAACATTAAATTAGATTTTCTCCGCTCTTACTATTTTCCCGTGTTTCCCAGCAAAAGCAACATTTTTTTTTCTTTCAAAAGATGCTCATTTTGATGAGATTTTTAATTCGATCTGATTTTCTGAAATTGGTAAAATAATAATAAATAAATTCGTAAAGATAAAATTATTTATGGCCGCTAAGTGCTGCAAGCTTGTTATTTTTTTCTCTAAACTAAAATTATATTAATAAAAGGGAGAATTTACGGTCGACGTAGCCAAAAGTCGGGAAGGATAGACTAACAAAATTTGATACGCCGAAGCTATGAGTGGTGATTGTATGTATTTCGTATGGTATACTTTGCTGTTTAGTTCTTGAAACACATCTGATTTTTCACGACAGGCTTTGGTTCGAACGAGTAAACTAATTAGCTAATTTTTTAATGTAGTGCTGGAAAAAGAGTCCATTTCAGATTTTTTAAATGGTTAGCCAGAAATCTACTGAATCAAACTAGACAGTTTCATATGAAAAAGGAATAAACATTTCAGTTTCTAATAAAGAACAAAGGAAAAATGTCTGTGGATTTCATACAAATTTTTAATTACACTAGTCAGAAGTCGAGTTTTGGGTTTTCCTTTTTTTTCCCTCTCCGAGAAGGAAGATTATCACTCCACTGCGCTTAGTTCAGACCTATATTACGTCACATGATGGTCGCTGTCTATCTTTGAATGTAACAAATTATTTTTCATGGAGTATTTGGGAGATCGTTATATTTATACTATAAATATTATGCCATAGTAACAATCTCAGAAATGCCATGTCTCATGTAATATGCACATTACTATGTGTAGCATTTCGCTTTTCTTCTTTATTTGTTCTATTCAAGAAAGAAAAAGAAGAAAACTCGCTTACTAGTTTGTAAATAAAAAGGTGTCTAAAATGAGAGTAATATATAACGCGTTATCGTAAGAATGCTGAAGGTGATAAGATCGAATTTTTTTAAAAAATTCTTTTAATTTTTTTTGGAAAGAAAGAACAAAGCTTCAATTAAGTTATTACTTCATGCATACAATTTTCCTATTTTCATACTATGATTATTTTATTATTATAATATATGTACAAAATATTGCATTCCAAATTATCATTATAATGCAGCTATATATATGTACTATGTACTAATATAAATCAATATTAGTTTTATCCCAAACAGTTAATTATTAGATTTCCTTAAATATTTTTCATTATTTTTTTAAAAAAATTTCGAATGTAAAATCATATGTAACGAAATATGGAGTAAATCATTTTAATGGAAATGACATGCTGAAAAAAATCTGTTAAAGTTTTCAGGATTCTATATTGTACTGTCTTACATAATATTTGGAATCTCTTAAAAGTTCTCAGAAAAATATATGTTTGTAACTTTACGAAATATATATATATCCTTGTTATTATTCTTAACCCATGAAAGAAAGAATTATGATAAAAAGGAAGTCATAGATACCAAAAATTAAAGATTATTATTACATTAATTATTAATTAGGAGAATTATATTTATGCAAGTAATTTTAATTAAAAGTGTATTATACCAATATGTGATAAAGATTAGTAAGTAATAAACTATTAATAAGTGATAAAGTATAAATACATTATAAGTTTAAATGTATAAGAACTAAAAATAAAGAAAAATAATATATTTAAATTTTCTGCTGGAAAATCTGATTAAATATAAATACGCAAATAGAAAATTTCTAGTGAGATGATCTTATACACTAAAAATCTCTTATTTTGTTCTGAGTTTGACAAGAATTTCTCCATTTCTGATGTTTACTCTTAAAGCATTAAATTATTTTACTGGCATTTATTTATCTAATTATCGTACTCTAGGATTCCTGTTATATGATTGTTTTTCTACATTTATATTACATTACTATAATCTGTAGTTATGTAATATATTCGTTTTATATATGTTCTTTTTATAAGGTTTCAATAATAATAAAAAGGGATAGTCATTTGAATTTTTAAACGATTAAAATAATGCTTTCCATATTAGAAGCAAATAAAAATATTTCTCTGAATTACAATACACATCGAAAATCATTTTGGAGGATCATAATGCATTCAAAATGAAAGATGCGCGTACTTATGCTTGCAAATCAATAAAAAAAAATATTCTAAAGAGTCCATTGAAATGTTTATTTATAATTTATAAGCAGTTAAGAGATAATTTTATGAAGAAAAAAAGAAAGAAAATTTACAAGAAAAGGAGCAGATTTTTTTTAAAACTGGATATTATTTTTATAACTCTCTCTTTAAGAAATGCAAATACAATTACATATTATTTTACTTTTTTAATGCAATATAAATATTTGTATATTATCTTAAATTTCAAAGAAATGCAATTCAAAAATAAAAGTATAATTATCTTTTACTGCTTTGTAGAAATTAAATTTAAAGAAAGGAATTTCCGATTTAGCCACTCGTAGGCCACTCGTTTCTTCTAAAAAGTGTGATTTCCTTCTCAAACATTTCAACTCTCTTTTTTATTAGCCCTGCCGCCTTCACAAAATAGGGAATCTGTTTTTGTCTCTTCTGTTCGGAGCCTAGATTAGATTAGTTTTTATTAACGTCGCACTAGAAGCAACACGAGGGCTATTGGCGACGGACCTCGTAATTTTGAACCACGGTCAAGTGACGAGGACGACACCTGAGCTGGCACCCCCCTCTCCTAACATTCACACCACGCCAACGGGAGGACTTTGGGCCCCGAACAGATTTAACGTGCATCAGCCCCGGCTATACGGCGGGTGAGTGAATGCAAAGTTTATTGGCGCAAGAGCCAGATATGACTATGCTGCGCCAAACAAGATTAAACTGTGGTCTAGACGTGAAGTTGAAAAAAGATAAGTGGTTGACAAGAAGGAGGGTCGAAAATAGAGAAGGATCGCTAGGGTATCCCGGGAGTGCGTCTCCCGTGTTTACTAGACAGTAAACCCCATGGTAAAGAAAAAGATCACTAGGGTGCCTCGGGGTCATGATGGGCTATACGGAGGGTCTTTGGCGGCCAAGGATCGAACCCGCGACTGAACGAAAACCGCTGGCCGCTAGTCCACGACCTTGACCACTAGGCTACCGCGGCCCCTGTTCGGAGCCTAAGTGTAACTCTTGTCCATTTATGAGAGATCCTTTACTCATGTGTGCAAATAAATAAAAGGTCTCTGGAAGGAGAATCTGTTATGTCTGTGACAGTCCTTCTCACAGTAGCATTTTTATCAATAATTTGGACATATCTCGCTTTAGAAATAAAATTAATAATTTCCCTGATTCCGGGAGTAACATTTGACGATTAAAATTATTCTGATCATGATCTTTTTTAGGCCGAGCAGAGAACGAGATGAGACCTCCCTAAAGGCGAGACCCTGGGTCCCGGACCAGTTGGTCCTTGCCTTAATACGTCCCTGAGCTGAATTGGGTTTCTTTTTCGAATTAATTACTATAAAAAAGTATAATCTCATAAATTAAATTTGTAGATTGGGTCTAAATATTTATATATTTTTCTTTGTTATGTTATCCGTTAAATCGTTCTTTCGTTGGAGGCTAATTTGCAGTTCGCTGAAAGTTATTAGATGAAGAATTTTTGTTTATTGAGAGATGGGTCTTTATAAAAAAATATTTAACGTTTTTCATTAAGCACCGATTTGTTTTGGACCGGGTTGGATTTGAGGTAAAATTAAATCTATGTTTGCTTTTGGGATTGTTTAAAATTATTAAAAAAAATTTAAAACTATTTTATTAAAAAAAATTACTGTCCGAGGAATGGGTATTGAGATCGTTGTATTTATTCATTTGTTTGTTCTTTGACACAGAACTGACTCGTTTCGTATGAAATGCTTAAAGGTTGATTAATGATCCCTAAGCTAGATTGGTTTGAATTATCTGTTTATATATCTACGTAGGATTTTCCAGCTAATTATCAAATAATTAATTTTATTTTCCAATGTACTGTAAAACCAGTTCCTGAGATATTCGATAGATGGCACCACGAATCAGCGTCATGTGATAGCTCAAGCAACGCCACCTATTCCAGAGCAAAACTGAGCGACCTTCGTTCTCACTCTCTTTCCTTCACTTTCCGCTTCTCTTCTCCTTCGCATTACCCGCGTCGGAAGTAAACTCCGAACGCCAGGGCGCGTTCCAGCGTCTTTATATGGGTTAAATGAGGCAGCCATCTATTTTGCTCCGATGAGCTGGTCAATTCGTCATCTCCTGGTGTATATATTTTCATCCTTCATCTCTCTATTTAATAAAAAGTAAAAATACTGCAAGCATCGTCGTTGAATTTCTACAAAAGCAACGTAGAATCTGGTAATGGAATTACCCCCATACAACCAGCCCTTTACGTAAGAGCAAACTATTGTAGATTCGGGATGTATAATCTCGTCATCCCACCGTCTACATATATATATATATATATACTCAATTTTTTAAATTAATGTATTTTTTTTTTTTTTTTTGATGTTCCTGTTATTTGTTTACCTATATTTCAGTTAATTTATTTATTTGCTTTGAATTTCTTATAATTCTTTTATTGTTATACGTTAGAATAATGTGTTTCCATTATTCACTTTTCTGTTTGCAGTTTTAATTTGTCTATTTTTGTGGGTTAGTTTATATCTTCTTTCTTATTGATTGAATTGTGATTTTTTACATATTGTTATACATTTAATTTTTGAAATAACTTTTTAGTTTATTTGCAATTTAAATTTCTGTATAGTCCAATTGCTTGAAAATTTAAAATTATATATATATATATATAATTTTAAATTTTCGAGTAATTGGACTATACATACCCCATAATTACATACCCTCATATATATATATATATATATATATGGGGTATGTAATTTATTTCCACTCATCGTTCCATGTCATTTGTTAACTCGTTTCGGTTTTTTCTTTTCGATGATGTGTCAATAACGTCGGTGTTTTCTTCATTTTCATAAATTTTGTATTTGTATTTGTTTTAAGAATCTTCCAGACAGTGACTTGTAAAGTTTTTTGCAGAAATGTTTCGAAATTTTGGGAGTCGAAAGATCTTTTTAACTTGATACTCAAAAAATGTCTCGATAGTCTCGTGCTTTTAAAACTTTTTTCCTCCAGATTATTTTATATTGTAGAATCATCTTTTTAAATCATGTTATTGAAAATAGCAGTTTTAGAATTCTACGTTAACCTATACATTTCTCTTTCACGTAGATTTACTAATACTTTTAAAAATAAAATTTTTCATGGATGACAAAATCAAAACCGGTGCCATATTTATCAAGTAATGCTGTCATGAAATACTAACGCATGCATTTTAAAAATTACTCTGATATGAAAAATTGCTCTTAATATTTGCATATTATGTCTTCATCAGAAATGCACAGATTCGTTAACGGTCTTATAGTTTCTTAAAGTGCTGTATGTATATATATATATACATATACTACATACATATACAGCTCTGGATATACACTGGAAACGAAGAAACAAATAATGGATTTCAAAGTTGAATATTCTCCATAGAGGGCGAAGAGAGTCTTATCGGTGAAAAGAGCCACGGTGACAGTTTTTGAGATACGAAAGTTGCTATATTTATGGACTTCTCAAAAAAAAAAAAAAAAAAAAGCAAAAGCGAAAATTGGACAATACAACAACATTTGCATTTATCTTTTCTAATACACTCTGACCCCATTAATATGTGGTAGTAGGAACTGTGATTATTAAACCGCGGATTAACAAAACTGAGATTAACAGCATTAATATAAAATGAGTGATAATATAAGTTTGAACATCAATATGAATTTTCGGCACAACGAACATTTATGTTAAATTCCAGAGTAACTGGTTAATAGAGAAGATAAATTTATGGTTCATTTTACTATTTTCACAATATCTAAGTCAACTGCCTGGTACAAAAAATATTTGGTAAGAGAACACTTAAAATATACAAAAAAATTTAGTTTATTGTTTCATCAACCAATAACATTTGACCAATACAAAAGAGTTGAACGTTCATCTAATCTTACTGATTGTGAGATTTTGAAAGTAATATCTGACAATAAATAAATACATAATTCCAAAGTTTTTTTTTTTTATTGTCCGCCCTCAACAGAAAGTCGGGATGTCATCCGAAAAAAAATACGAGTTTCACGTGAAGAAAAAAAAGAATTAGGACGTCACAATACTTAATTAGGAGTGATATCCCAACGATTCCTTATCGAGAGAGCCATATTAAATCCGCGTGTAAAGAGGACTCGTGTGTTAACCTGGTCCGACTACGCTCCATTTTCCATTTCCAACATGGGCTTTTTGAAGTGCCCTCATGTAATTAACATATTTTATTACACTAAGAGAATTAAAATAATTTTACTTTCGGATCTCCGACCGGTTCTTCCTAGTTGTAGAATTGTGATTTTAACATTGTCTCCATAAGGAACCTTGACTAGAAGTGCAGTTCTGATACCAAATTCGCTAAATTCATCATGAAATTAGGTATCGTTTTTTCTGAACAAGAGTATTTATTCAGATATTATAAACTAGTTCAAGTGTATGCATAAAAAATATTAAAAGATAAAAATAATTGATCTCAAGGTAACAGCGGAGGAAAAAAAGTGACCCCTATGTGGATATAAATTCTTTAAATATTATTTTTGAATATGTATGAGTTGAAATGCATTGAAATTTAAATCCGAAAAATTCTGTTTAATTGTTCTTGAAATCAAGTTCCTGATTGACATAGAAAGATTTTTTTTTAAGTTCTAAAAGTGCTATATATATATATATATATATATATATATATATATATATATAATTTATTTGTGTTTCGCAAGTTTCTACATTTATTTATATTTCTTTGTATTACTGGATGTAATATTAATATTCGTGAAGTATTATACTCGGAGAAATTTATTTTTTCTCTTAAGGCTCCCGTCTACCCGCCATTTTGATTTCATCAGCTTGATGTTAATCCTATGGAATTTCGACTTGAATTCTCCCCTCTTTATTATTTATCTATGCTTGATCAATAAAGTGTATCTGAAAGAGCGTGGATGATTTCTGTGGAATTACTTTTTCCTCCGATTTAAAATATTTGAAAATACCCCAATGACCGGGAAAACCCAAAACGAATAATTAAAATAAGAATAAAAATATTTTTAAAATTTTTAGAGAAAAAGTAATTCCACAGAAGCATTGATTATTTTTTGCTCTTTCAAATGCACTTTATTGCACTCAAATAGATCAAATAATAAAGATGTGAGAATTAAAGTCAAAATTCCATAGGATTAACATTACGTTCACGAAATCAAAATGGCTGGTAGACGGGAGCCTTAAGTTTTTAAATTTTAGTTTCTGATTTCTTTTTAATATTTGGTTTTTAAACATTTTTTCGCTTTTTATGTTTTTTTCTTTTTAATTTGATTTTTTGGATTTAAGTTTTCAGAATTTTATTCAATTTATACTTTTTGGTATTATAATCACTTTTTAATAATTTTTTTTGTTAATAGGGATAGTTAGGCCTATAGCTCAAGAATAACCCAGCTTAACTGTCTAATGCTTGTTATAACATTAAATTTATTTCTCTAAATTTTTGTATTTTCAAAAACTTTTAAGATTTTTAAAAAAAATTCTATTTTTCTTGATATTTGACACACACTCATTATCTGTGAATTTTATTTATGGTGCTTTTCGTGAAGTGAATTTTATTTATGGTGCTTAATCGTGGGCCAAATCCCTGCAAAGTTTCGTTCTGCCTTTGAAATGGAGGTTGTCGGTTCAGTTGAAAGCATGTCGTAACATATGGAATGCAGATTAACGAGCTTTTAAGAAAAACGTCAACCTTCTTGCTTTGAAGCTACTGGGCGTCTCCTTTTATATATAAAACTACTTTTAGGTAATCTTGCAGCTGGGAAAAGAAAGTAGCGAAAAAAAAAAAAAGTGAAGCGATAGATATCGAAGAAACCGATGATTGATAACACATGCCCACGCTGTCTTTTAATGATTCCTCGTTGACTTAGAAACTGAATTCTGGTTTTGATAATAAGATTTAAGAAAAGCATAATACAAATTTTTTGTTCTTCCGCACCATTTATATTTTTAAGTCTGTATTAAATGTTATAGAAGCTCTTTGATTATTTTTGGGATTATATTTTGGGCTCTTTGTTCTTTTTTTGGTACGCTATTTCAAGACTTTCACAATTTTACGAAATATATTTTGAACTATTAATACAGTTAAATATATAACTTTTTTTCCTATCGAAAATTGAATCCAATTAAAAATTTTTAATGGATATTTAAATTTGACGGTGATGATGATTGATAATATTGTACCGAATTATTTTTAATAATTAATGTCATTCTTTACGCGTGATATTAGATAACTTTAAATATTTCATGTATTTTTTTTAATCATTTTTTGGGATATTTTTAGTGATATCCCTGTCATTGTAATCTAAGTTTTATAATGACATTTCAGAAATGATTTTATATAATTTAGAATGAAACATTTTAAATAGTCATTAATTGTTTGTGCGAGTATCTCATTGCAAAGTTATTGCGAGTATAATGAAATTTTGTTCATTGTTTATTCAAAATATTTGTATACTTTTTTTTCAATATTTTTCAGAGATAATATTGGCTTGGATATGGAATTCTTGCACGTAATGGACACTATTGAAATGACTGTTAAAAAAATGCTTTTAAATGAAATTTTCCGTGATGGTTGAGGAAATCTAAGTTATTTAGTGGTCACAAGTCATTGGTTTAAATCGCGATTTCTTCAAAGGGCATCGTGGGGAATTAAAAAAAACCACAGTATTACGAATGAAGAATGAAAAACCATTGGATATTATCATTACCTGATCATGACTCAAAATTACGAGGTTGGTTCAGAAAGTACCTGTATTTAACGGCAGGTGGCATTGCTAAAGCCAATTGATGGTACCATTGTGTGCTGCATTTGTTAAACAGAGCAAGAAGTAATATGACATTGATTCACATGTCTTGATTTGACAGTTAAACGGTTACTGAATCAAAATTTGGCGCCGCATCGTGATGTCATCGTCTGTGAGATTTGGATTCATCATTATACACTGGAAACTGAACAAATGAAAACAGTGGGTTACTTTCGATGAAATCTGCTCCGAAGAAGACGCAGACAGTCTCATAGGCAGGAAAAATTATAGCGACGATTTTTTAGGATGAGGAAAACATCATACTCATGGGATTTTTGGCAAAAAAAAAAAAAAAAACTATCAATGAACCTCTGTTATGAATTATTCCATTTTTAATTCCCATTCTTAATACTCCATTTCGAATGCCTGACACGGGTACTTTTTTTTAACTGTCCTTGTATAAAGTCCTTTACCGAAAGTCTTAATATACTTTTAGTGTAATGTAAATTAATTATAATCAGTGGAGATGATTAGTAATTAGAAGTGGGAAGAAGTTGTTTTACTTTCCCACACTTCTAATTTAGAGAGAGAGAGAACAAAAAATAACGGGAAGGGAGGTTCTCAGGGAATGTAAGGAGATACACCCATCCCCACACACAAAATTTTAAAACTTAGCTACAAAATAGTGAGTTTTAAATGCTTCCTGAGTGAATTTGGACAAATAACTAAAAGTTGATAGATTATATTAATTTTACTGTGGCTTAGTTTTAAAACTAATTTCTTTTTGAAATTCTGTTTAATATAATATAACATTTATCGAAGGAACAATATTACGCAAGCATTATAATTAAATAACATAGAAATATTTCGAGAAATCATAAAAAATCAATGGTTCATGACCAGTGATGAATTTAAAAAAAAAGTATGACTTTTTTAAAAATAGACACTCACAAAAATGTCAAGCATTAGAAATTCAACTAGTGAGAGTTTATTCAAGGTCTTGTTTTATTTCCCAATATACAATAAATTATATATGGTAAAATAAAAAAGTACTCTTTTTATTTGACTTTCTATGTTACTCGTATTTAACGATTTTGCTAAATAACATTTAGATGTTCAAAGCAATGCAATTAATTATATTATAGAAAGCTATACAATGCAAAAAATGTTTCATATATATATATATATATATATATATATATATATATATATATATGCATACACATACAAACCTGAGATGACGCTTCTTTGCAATGTTACTCAAATAAAGGAGGAAAGACATTTACAGAGATTTCGTTGGAGCTAAGGAAATCTTAAGGAATGATTCCTCAACCTTAGCGAATTTGGCGCCCATTTTTGAGACTTGGCGAGAAATTTAACCACTTCGGTGAAAAAAAGAATTATTTAGATAATGCTTAAATCATGGCGATTAGAAGGAAAGTTATGGATTTTTCTTTGAATTTTCTCTGACGTCACATCTGGACGGAGAGGTTATAAAAGGGAGAGATGCGAAACCAGAGTATATTGTTATTGCAGCCAATCACAGCATCTCAGTACCTCACCTATCAACCAATCCCATAGCAGCCTATAAACTACTTCATCTCTACCGAAAATTCTCCTTCTTGTTTTTCGATTCTACCGCAACAGTTCTTTTCTTCTACGATAGATGGTACCAGATTTCCTGGCAACTTCTTTCTCCCATACCTTTAAAACTAATCATCCACAATCTACATGAAATTTCCAACAAATCATCTCTGCTCCCTACTCTTCAAAATGAAACCACCATCCTCTCCAAGAACATTTATTTCACTAGATTTGGGCTAGAAGAGCGTTCCGCGCTCTAGGCGCCCATAGATCATTCAACGTCAACGCCAGAGTATGTTGATCGGGAAATCGACTGAAGGCGATCGATATTGGATGAAAGGATCTGTCGAGGAACTGTCGGCAGCGTGGTTGAGTGAATTTTCGGAGAAGAGGCATGTATCCGCTAGAATTGTCAGGGTCCGAACGAAGTATTACTACAGATATTTATCCGTTTTTCGAATTAGTAAGCTTGTGAGTTGAACGTTATTAAAAATCTGTGTGAGTGACTGCTACTACAAGTCCTACTTTTTTTTTTTTTTTATCTGTGTTGCTTATGTGTACAAGGGTTATGTTTCCTGTTTATGATTTAATCTGTCTAAGCTTTGCTATCTGTGTGTTGCCATGTCCTGAATATTTGTGCATAAAATAACCCCCGCGTCTTTTTATCATTTGCAATTATCCCCCGTGTCGAACTGATTTCACTAGTATACACCCGCACGATCGATTTTCGTAACAATATTGTTACGAAAATCTGCTGCTTCTCTGCAGATTCACCCGGCACGCTACCGGCAGTTCCTGGGCATATCCAATGCCGACCGCTTCCAATCGATTTCCCGATCGATCTCCAAATATAGATTGATACTCTCAGACTTTCGGCCTGTTCCGGTTAGGTATGACGTCACACCGAAAATTTACGAAAAGTCCTTAACTTTCTTCTCAGTCGATTTTTTGCCTAGGTTCCAGCACTTCCAGGAACTTGCAATTTGTTGGCAAGTTCCTCACCAAGTTGAAAAATCCATCGCCAAGGTGAAATTGTTATTGTTTAAATTTCCCATGGCTGACTGATGACATCTCTATAAATGCTTCTTTTCCATCATAAGAGAACCATTGCAGGGAAGCGTACTCTCAGTACAATATGTTTAGTCTCTCTGGTTTAAAACAATGTTAAGTGCCTCTTCGCTTGGCATAGACTACTACACATACCTTGTCTACTTTACCTCGTAGCACATGCTGTACTTGCAACATGAATGTCCGCTATTTGCTGTGGTCTCTTATAATGCGGTTAGCCTAGGGCAGGGGTGGCGAACCTTTATGTAACAACGTGCCATTTTTTCTTAATAATGTTTAATGAGTTCATAGACGTGCCGACAAATAATTTTGACTTCATGATTATTGGGAAAATAATAATACTAAATACTATGAACTCAAAACTTTTTATTTACTACAAAAAAATACATTTTGCAATGTCTCAGTTATACGCGTAATTCAAATTACAGTAACATTAGTGTGACTTCTATTGTTGCAGATTAGATGACAAATAACTTATATTAGGGTTGTAAGAGTTACTTTTAGCAGAACACATGCTGCACTGGAATTATCTGTCAAACGGTTTCTAAGGGAGTCTTTAATGTTATTCATCGCTGAAAATAACGACTCACAGATATAGGTAGACGAAAATATGGTTAAAATAGCACGAGCCAGCTTCTTCAAACAGTTAAATGTGTCTGGTAACGAATTCCACGTTTACAAAATTTTGTTATTGGCATTTTTACTTATATTGTTTGTCACTCTTTCTGTTTCAATTAATTCTAACTCTTTCCTTGATTCAATAAATTTTTGAATCTATTTTGAACTAGTCTGGAAATTAATCAGTTGCATTTCAAATTCTTCAATTTCCAACCAATCGAATTTGGACAAGTTCAGTTTATCAAATAAAGTCAAATCAGGGTACATAATAAGCTTGAGTGTTTCCGATAATTCTTTGAACTGAGAAAATCTCGCTGAAAATTCATTGATTAAATAATCAATTACAGAAATAAATTCTTCAGTGACTGTTTCTTCGCCTGGTTCCACATGTACATCTAAATCTTTGATATTTTTTTCAAGTTTGGAAAATACTTGTAGTTTCTTGTAATAATATCGTTCCTGAAAACATGCTGTTTAGCGTCAAAAGCGCGAATAAGATCTATCATGATGATAATTGTTTTATTTGTGCCTTGAAGCTGCAATTCATTGAAACGTTAGCATACGTCTATAAAAAACATCAATTTTGAAAGCCACATAATATCCAACAACTGGGAGTATTTTTCAATTTCCCTTTTATTTTGCAGAAACAGTTTGATTTCTTCCAAGCAATCAACAAATGTTTGAAGTACGTTCCCGCGACTCAACCAGAGAACTTTATTATACATCAGTGTTCAGTCCGCTGTCTATTTTGTATTATTCCAGAGAGATTTATTATAAGGCCACTAGATAGCGCTCTTCCTTGTAATAGGGAAGAATTCTTTTTGTTTTTAGTAGAATGCTATTGAATGTAAAACGGTACGGTTGTTGATTCGCATATAGGTGCGAGATCCAATATAGTTTGGATTTAATAAACTTTATTTTTTTGTTTAAATGGTCCGTTGTTCTTGATTAACCGAACTTTAGTTACTTATAGTAGTAACAATCAGTAAGCCATTATACACCGAGGAGATTTCCTTTAACAAAGCATCAAACTTTCGCTTATTTAAAGCCTGCGACGAAATAAGAGATTGACTATTTTTGTGACTACCGCCATTACATAATCAGATGTTAAACCACTCTTAGCACACAAGGCTTGTTGGTGAATGATACCGGGGACTTAAAGAATCGAATGTCCTACGTCTGTTTGAAATAAACTTATGAAACCATTTTTTTTTTTTGCCCACCATACTTGGAGTACCATCAGTTGTTACTGAAACAATTTTTTTCGAATCAATTTCTTTCTCAGCAAGCGATTTTTTAACAGCTGTGCAAATATCTGTGCCCTTTGTAGTTGTTAGCAGCGATGCTATCGCAATTAATTCTTCCTTAATGACGTTTCCCACGGAACAGCTAAACGTGCAGATTTAGTGACGTGCTTTCGTCAAGAAATAGCGATATAAAAGGAGCGGAATTAACGTCAATTTTTTGTTGCTATGCTACATTTCCGGCCAATTTTAAGATTCTTTCTTTTATTGTGTTTCCAGATAGAGGAGTATCTTTGATGAGCTGAATTATTTTATCTTTATTATTGAAATCATCAAAAAGTGAGGGTGCGCATGCTAACCAGGTTTCCTTCAAAAAGTCTCCCTCTTGAAAAGGTTTACTATGCCGAGCAATGACATTCACAGCCGAGTAACTTGCCGAACTCGTATGACAATTTTTACCTGTTTATTTCGTATGACTGTTTACTTCTGTCTTTCATTGCACTTACAATTAATTCCATTTGCTCTGGTTCGCTTTTTTGACTAACGAATTTGTAATTTGTTTTAAAATGCCGTTTTACAGACGATGTTCTATATACCACTGTTCCAGAACATAAAGCACACACCGCTTTGTCGCCTTTACTAATCATGCCGTATTTCTCAGTCCACCAAGTTTGAAATTCTCTGATACACTTACTAACTTGCACTTTTTGTTTTTTTGCTCAACTAGTCATATTAAATAACATTTAAAAAGCGTAAATAAAAAACGAATAAACTTTAAAATACAGTTGAGTCAACGAAATTGACTATTATGCTATGCGTAAATAAACTATCCGTCATTAGCAATAATTATAGTCCACCACATAACTACAATAACAAACGAGTGCGCTTCCTGCCCGCCGGCCGGCGCTAGAACACTCCGTGTTATGAAACTTGATGTGCGAGGGCGCCAGGGTTCCGGCGTCAGACGGGGAGAAAAAAACATTTTTTTTACAACGTTTTTCTGAATTTCACTTGGTGTGTGTGTGTGTGAGTGTGTGTGTGT
>BMAW01029030.1:12567-33070 GCA_019974015.1 Nephila pilipes | reverse complement strand
ACTTACAGAATAAAGACAGTTTTCATTTATTATAACTCTATTGGCAAAACTTTCATTATATGCTTCAATTTTTAAGGTTCTAGCTCGCCTATCAAGTGTATTTTTCTGAATAAAATATACAACATCCACCCCAATTATCTGAAAAATAATCAAAGAACATTAATTAATAAAAAAAAATAATTTAAATTCAAATATAAAATTGATCCAACAATTATTTCTTTATACATAAATATTTATCACAACTGTAATTTACTCAATGCAGGAACTAAAAATCAATTTGGAAGGAGTCGAACTATATCCTACAATCAGGTCAATACTGGTTCAACTAATATATACTGAAAATTCAATACACAATAACAATATTTACATTGTTCATTCAATTCCACTGTTGAAATCTGCTTATTTTAATAAATGTGACCAGTATATCAGCACAGTTTATTTACATTTGTATATGACCTTAACACATTATCCCATTTTTTTTTTTTTTAAAAAAAAAAAAAGAGAGAGAGAGAGATTAAATAAAATTACGATTTTTATTTAAGAATGGAACATTTAAAAAAGTACTTTTTTTAAAAGATATGGAGCTTCAACATTCAATCTGCAGCGTCTCTCAATGATGTACACAGCCCCATCTTCACTATTATATTCATATGTGGTATCACTACCAAGGAAGACTGGTATCATTTTACATGTTGGAAAACGTTTTTCATATGCCTAAAAACAGATACAAGATAAAAAAAAAAAAAAAAATATTCACAAACTGATATTCATATTTTGTTTAAAATTCAACTATAATTTACACTTTATACTTTTAATCATCAGAAAATTTCAGATTAATATCATTTGAAAATTGCTAAATAAAGAGCATTATTTTATAAAAACTACTTTTTATGAAAAATAACAGAAAATTTCAAATTTACAACAGGTAAATAGTGTAAAATATAAATAGCATAGTTTTTGTTCAAGTGAAATAAATTTCTGAAGAACACTTTTATAAAACATATATAATTATGTAACAATATTTAGAAAAAGGCTTCTTTCCAGAAGAATTGTGCAATCACCACCTGTTTATGAATTTACAAATCTATCTTTTAGAAGTGACATATTCTGCTCAGCTTGCATTCTAAAGCCCAGTACTTTACATGCATGTTTATTTACATGTCTCCAAACCACACCAATTACAGAATTAAATTACAAAATAAAATTGTTTCCCTTGATAGGTAACTAATTTTTTTGTTTTCATTAATAATATTGATGTAGGATTTCTTGCACCAATGCTCTGCTTGTCATGAAGTCAAAGCAGATAAGCATTTGAATAATTAGTTTTCCCTCACCTGTTTTCTTATTCTTTTGTACAAAGTGAGAAGTTGAAACAAACTCTGATGGTTTACTTTTGGTTCTTTGAAATAAGGAGCACATGAAAGAATGTAACAGTGTGGAGTAGAGTGTTAGATTCCTGATGATCAACTCCTCAGGATATAAGCAACTAATTTGTTATTCTATCAATTAATGTTTCCTAGGAGACAAGAAATTAAGTCTATTTGCTCTTCTTTCCGTATATTTATATTAAATTCTTTGTCCAGTTCATAGGTACGTGAATAGTATTCTATAGCACCATTGCATACAATGCTGCCCTCTACAATTCCACTGGATGTGAAAAAGAAGGAAAATAATCTGAAGCATACTTTCAAGCTTTATCTTTATCTTACTTTGTCCTTATTTTGCAACTTAACTTTTTGGCTTTTTTCTTAAACAAAAAATATACTAGGCAGCTAAATAATAAAAATAAAACACAACTGGAAAACAGTCCATCTATATGATGAAAAAAGGGAGGAAATTAAAACTGTAATGAAAACAGAATACACAATTTTCTTTCTTCCTACCCCAAAGTAATGTTATGAATGTAAATATATATCATGACTTACATATTAACAAAGAGTTTATTATTATTATTAATAGCTACTATTTCATTTCAGTTTATTTTTTCCACTTGATTTGAATTTTACACAGGCAAATAAAGCAACATTCACAATCTTAAAATTGTAACAGGCTGAATTGAGCAGTAAATGCTCTCAATCTAAATTTATCTTAGATTTGATATTATTCAGAACTACTTTAAGCCAGCTTGTTTATTTCTTTTATTTACACAGAAGTATAATTTAGTAAAATAACATGTAATTTAAATTATTTCTTATTTGCTTTATTAATAAAAAAATAGTTTAAAATTGGTGCAACTGAGCCATTTTGTTATTTCATTTGCCATTCATTAAAAAAATAAATACAAAGGTAGATTAAAGAAAATATATTGATCTATTCAGATACCATGTTAGGCCATTACAGAATAATAAATATCTCCCATTTTGGCAACAAAATAAATAGCATTTGACCTCTGAGCATATACTGTATCTCAGCAAAAAAAAAAAAAAAATGCCTGTCTTCAGCAAAAATTAAGCTGATGAAATTCTATAAAAAAAAAAATCAGATATCTTAATAAAATTAACTTGCGCAATATTAACAAACAATTATATTTTCAAAAGTTTAAAAAGAAAAATAAAATAATTATTTCCATGAAAACATGTTAGCTTTTTTATATTTCAAAACAGAAATACTTAAATGTGCATGAGTGATAATACAAGAGTCAGATATAGCTATGTGGTTCCAAACAAGATGTAACTATGATCCAGATGTTTGAAGAAAAGGAAAAAAAATAAAAATCGGTAGATGAGGAGGGTTGAAAATAGAGAAGACTATGGTATCTCAAAAGGTAGGTGTCACCTGCGTTTACCAAAGACAGTAAAACTCATAGGAAAAGAAAAATATCGCTATAATGCCTTGGGTAGTAAAGCCTATACTTACCTGTAGAAAATAAACCGGTAAAAGGACAGAAGTGTTTAAAATGATTGTAGAAAACAGTTTAGATTATATAAAATTGTAGGGTACATAAATTGATTAAAGGTTAATGCTTAATAAAAGACATAAATAAGCAAATAATCTAAAATGTATTAATAAAAGTTTTCTTCCTCTTTTCCTACTTAAGTAATTTTTTTTCTTTATAAATTCAATAGTTTATTAATAACAAGTTAAGCCACTATTATACGTATTGACATGAATCTTGAACACAACATAAATAATTTTTTCCTAAAACCACATATAATACATCAAATAGTTTCTAATCAGTGTTAATGTTGAATATTAAACATAATACGCAATATAAAAAAAATTACTAATTATTATCCTCATGTACTTGGAGCAGATTTTTAATTAAATGTCTCAGATGTGCATATTTTAAGAAAAAAAGGATTTCTGAATTGAATACATGTGTTATAATAAATTATATCGATTCTATTTCATTAACATGCTCATTTCAGATTTGTAAAAAGGTGGGAAACAAAAACTGAGAAAGAGTATGAATATTTTCAACAATGAACAAAATGCAGAAAAAACTCAGAATTCAATTTATGTAATATTGAATTTTTCTTTTAAAAAACAGGTAAAACAATTTCTGCTAACCTTACTGACATTGACAGTTAATATATTAACAAAAAGACACACAGGACACTAGGGTGGATAAAAATGCAGGAAAAAAGGACTGCTCTCAAAACATTTCCAGAATGAACATGATGTGATATTATAAAAATAATAATAGTGAACACATAAAGTAATAAATATAATAGAAATAATAAATATGGTTATTCAATAATTATTCATATCTTAAGATAATAGTTATTTTCCTCCTGAATTACTGTACTTATAGGTTATTAAAAATAATCTAAATTTACAGTTATATTGGTTCAAATCGGGTATAGGGTGTCCCCTAGGAGATTGGCGACTTTTGGAAGCATTAGCATCTTTTGGGAGCGATAATTGGCATTTTAGGTCATGGTAAACCTAAGCATACTCAATGCTTAAGTCACGCACGTTTGGCAACCTATCTAGGAAGTCGCCAATCTCCTAGGGGAACTCAATTCCCGATTTGAACAGTTATATTTTCTCAAATTTTTTTAAAACATTGCTTAAAATTTTAAATTTTTACATTGACAATATCAACCACACTGACTGAATCCAATCTGTCATCAATGGTATCCGTTAAATTTTCATAGTGAAAACTTATCACAAATCAAACAAAAAATACATATTCAAAAATAAAAAACTTATGTCGAAAAACATAATCAAGCATTTCTATTATGATTATGGTATGAATGATATTCTTAAATCAAAAATTATCTTTAAAAGATAGGAAAATTTCTAATTCATCATTCAGCTAATTCAAATTATATTTATTTTATATTACTCAATGATAGGTACATATATACTCAAAACAGACTTACATTTATTAACACCTATTGCCTAAGAGAAAGATTTCAATTTGTAGTAATAAAATATCAGTCAATACCAGCTATATATTTTATACTTAGATTACATTACACTGCTTATCTTTCTTAACAATTTACAAATACAACTGTTATGTTATATATTTTAATCAATAGGAATTAAAAATTTACTGAAGTGATATTATTTGCCATAAAAAAAACCAGAAATATGCTTATGAATAGTAAAAAAATCATTACTTACAGCCATGACAAGCTCAAAAGGATACTTATAAATCCTGATTGGAGATTGATATTTTTGAACCATGATTTCAGTTTAAATATATGTTAGCATTCAAAAGAAAATATTTTAAAAGTAATGTATGAAAATATTGCTAATCAACTGTTGAGAAATAATCCCATTTTATATATTATGTTCACGTATTGGTTGGCCAGGCTACTAATACATGAACACTAGAAATTTGCATGATTCATAAATATTGGATCTCGAAACAATCGGAATCTGAAAAAAAATTTGAACAAAAATAATCAATGATCGCATCTTATTTACGGTTCAGTGTATTAAAAGTCAATAATTTAACTATTAGAAACTCATCAATAACCACCATTCGATTTTAAATATTAGGTATATTAATACAGCAAAAATTATATACAGTGATAATTGAAGCAAATACAGTTTGTTTCTATAATTTAATCTAAAAACGTTTTGCGAAGTCTTTCTAAAAATAGATCAAGTATAAATAAATCTTAATCGATATAATTAATACTTCTAAATATAGCATTCATTTATAGATAAGTTCATTGCAATACAATCGATTTATTTACTTTTAACTCATAGTTTACAATACTTGATTTGGTAATTTAATAATGCATTATAATGTAAGCACATTACGTATGGTGTAAATAATTCTCAGAAAAAAAAAATTATAACCAAAAATTTCTTTAACATACGGAGAATCGACTCACACATATTTCTCAAATAAAATACAAGTACGCCACAATCTTACGTGTCAAAGAAAGGAATTAATTTTTTTTGCTGACAGAGGACGGAAGATCAAGGAAACACAAAAATTATTTACAAAATTGCTTTGGCTTACTTTTCCGTGTTTTCATCTGCCAAACTGTCATGAAAATTAAAACAAACCCCTTCATCAGTCTCAATTCTCTTCTATCCAGCTTTGTACTTTTCTTCTGCCATTAGTGGAAACTCAATAAAATTTTAATTTTTTTGAATTCCACAAAAAAGAAAATTTCAGAAAATTATTCCTTTTTTTAAAATTTAATTCTCAAATTAAGCTTTAGAAAATAAACCTTAAAAAATTAAACATAAAAAGCAGTTCTAATGTATTTTTATTTACTTATATTTATCACTGAAAAAAATTGAATAGTAAAATAACTTTGTTTTCATTTTAATTTTAAAAAATTTTCACCGCTTTTAAAATTATTCATCATAACATTTACATTTAATTACAACTCAACTTTAAATGTCAACATTCTTACTGGGCGATTGAAAATATGTAGACTTCTTCCTGCTACTTCTGTTTCTGTTTTCGGAGAAGTAAGTAAGGCTTTCTGCAGTGTCGCATCAGTTATGTCAATCATGCTAATTCATTATACTAGATCTCATTCTGTTTTATTTATTTTCGGAATGTTAATAATCTGTTTTAACAACTAGGAACTTATTCGGAATTGTAGAATATATAAAAAATAAATTTTCAAGAGAAAGAAGCGGTAAGATTGAGGCGCTGTATTATCTGTTTACCTTTCAAGCATGACAAATTAACTCTTATCAGCAACATATAATTTTCTTTTGTTCGATTTCAAATATTTTTCCTAAATGCTGAGACTTTTCCCCCTTTATGAGCTGACAACCGTATTGACAGTAATTATGCTGCATTTTCTGATTGTTTGACAAGAAAACAACTAAATCTGGGATCGGATCGGATTTAATTATATTTTTTTGAAAATAATACTTGATGTATATTCACAATGTGTGTATTTATAAATGTTTCATGATTTATTGAAAAAATTTTTATATATTATGTATCAACACATTTCAGTAAAATTGCAGTAATATAAAGCGTTTTCATTTTAAGCTGATAACGTATTGTTTATATTATATCCTTATTATGGGTTAAGATATAGCAAAAAAGAATTATTTAAAGATTATTAATCAGAAACATTAATAAACTTATTATATTAAACATGTTTTAAATATATATTTAATTTTAAATTTCTAAATTTAAAATATGTAATATTCAAATTTTAACCTTTTCAATTTTCTACAGCTACTGATAATTTAATGATTATTGACTAAAATGATAAAATAAAAAAGGATCGTAAATGAGACGGATTCAAATAAGTATTTTTTTTTTTTTTTTATGAATGGACTCTGTTGTATGAAATATTATTTCTAATTTATCTGAATTATATTTAATGAATAATTGTTAGATATTCTATCGATAAAACAAATATTACGATTCAAAAATCATATGTACCATTATTTTTACTATGATGCTGCTTTTCAATAATTATTCAGAGTTTATCAATAAAAATGTTTTGAAAATATACAACTTTTTTTTTTTTTTTGAAAAAAATGGCTATTTTTTTAAATGAGAAATTTTTCACTGAATAAACTCCTAAACAAAAGTAGTGATCAATTGATATTATTTAACTTATCAAAAAAAGCAAGTGAATTAAAAATTTTGAAATCACCAAATTTTGCTAAACTTATTGAATTAAATTCTGACTTATTGAAAAGTTTATGAAAAAAAGTATTTCAAAATTTTATTACAATAATCTGTTAATTATTTTATAAAACATGAAATGTACTTTTTGTATTAAAAATGCCAATTAAGTTCATACATATTTTGTGTTAGGTATTACTGTTAAAATTTACTTGCTCACTTTTCAAATGAAAAAAAAAAAAATTGTAATTGATGTAATCAAATGCACATAATTTATTCTAAATGAATTTCTCAGAACAACCTGACATGCCTAGATTTCTATACAGCATCATATGTGCCATTTTTATCTTTATGTTGATAATTACTTATAAAACATTTTAAATGTTTATATTTGTGTGTGTATGTTTTTTTTTTTTTTTTTTTTAAAAGAAAAAAAAATTTTTTTCTTAAGTTAAAAATGTGTATTTCATAAATGAAATCATTTTTGTATTTTATATTTCTTATTCAACAAAACTGTTCTTATTTATGAGGTTCAATGCTTTTTTTCTCAAACTGTATACCCTATTCTTTCTCAGATAAAGAATTAACTTAATCTAGAATTATCACACACCTTTCCTTAAATTTCATAAGCAGAAAAATATATCCATTAACAATTTATTAACCACTCAAGGGGCTATATTCTAAGAGGTGCATTTTGGTGTACCAGATCACTTTTCAATTTTTTATCGTTTGCTTCAATAATAATTACATTTAGCTTAAATATGTTCAATTTAATAATTAATGTTTCCTTTCATTTTAATATCAGAAAAGTTTACTGTTGTCCATCTCTCAATATTTCATCATTTACTTTCTTATATTTAATTGAGTAATTTAATAATAATTGCTAAAAAAAAGTGCAACTTTGGTGTCTAAATCTGTTCTTTGCATATAACTTTTTTTGATTTTTTTTTGTAATATTTACTTGGTATAGGTAAGCCTGATATGGAACCATTCTTTTTGCAATATGTTCCGAAAAGTATCTTCAATTATCAGATATAAATTTGAAAATCTACTTTGCTCTTATGCTGGCGTATATATTAATTATTCAGTCTTTATTCAAAATATTTCTTTAATTTTATGGTAAAAAACTTCTTGAAATGTCTTATTTTAAGACTATGTAGTTTTCATTTCCCTTCCTAGATTGTAATATATCTTTTTATAGATATTAATTTAAAACATAGATCGAAAAAGTCCATTGCTGAAATTCAATAATTCTTACAAAATATTTAAATTGAATTATTTTTCATTACAACATTTATTGTTGTTTACATACAACAAAATGTTAGGATGTGTAGTTCAATTACCAAAATTAAATTTTCCATTTATTATGTATAAAAATAATTAAGTTCAATGGTTAATGTCTCATAAAGAATCTTATCTATTTAGCTGTTTTAAAGTACCTGATCTAAATTATTTATCTTTTATTATAGAATTAAATTATACTATTTTATTAAAAATCGATATCTATATACTTAATTTCTCTGAAAGAATCCCTTGAAAAAATATTTGTTTTTCTTTATTCTGGATTATTGGTTAGTTCAGGGCTATTTCGGTATATTTTTCACTTGTTCTATCTTGTAATTTTAAATTAGTATAAATTTTTTCTTTCATATTTATTATATTAAAATTAATATAATATTCAAAAAGGATATTAATTTGGAATGTTATATGATACCATAATATTTGATTTTTATATCCATTATTTTAGCCTCTGATAGGATTGAAAGACAGATAAAAATATATTAAAATGTATTTTTGAATGATTACTGTAATTTTTATTTATTAAAGTTTGATATATTAAAATTCATAAATATTTATTTCAAGAAAAATGGCCGTGGAGGAAATGAATCAACAATTGAATAATCTATGTAATAGTTTGGACACTGTTCTGCAAAACATTTGTGGACCTCAGTATTCAAATGACTTGAAGAAATTTGCTACCAACCATCCTTTTATATTAACTGGTATAATTGCTGTTGGAATGTTCTCAGCCATTCCTTTCTTATGTTTTCTTGGATTCACTTTTGTGACTCTTTTCATTGCATTACTATGTTTCCTTTGTATTGAAGGTAGGCATATTTATTTTTATTTGATAGTTTATAATAATTTTTCAAGCCCTTTTATTTAGGTTTAGGTACATATTAATGCTTTTTTTTTTTTTAATCATTGCTTAGATTACACTATTTTAAATACATGTAGAATTTTAGATCCCTATGTGTTAATTGCTTTTAGCTTATTACATGACTGATAATGTTATCAAATGTTAATAACTGTAATTTAAAATATTTTTTTTAAACATTGGAAAACTTACTAGCAAATCATTTAAATATATGTGCAAATATTTTTAAAAACTGAGAGAAAAATGTAATTTTGCAAAAACTTTTTTTTTTTTTTTGGAGGGGGAGGGACTTAGGGAAATATTATTAATTTTGTATGCCATTCAAATAGGGTAGTCTAAGTGTGAGTAAGAAGTAAACATTTCATAGAATTAACATTATGCTCATGAAATCAAAATGGCTGGTAAATTAAAGCCTTAATACTAAAAATAATTTTTTATATTTAAACTTATTGTGCAAGATTGTAAAAGTCAGTGCAAGAAACATTACAAATGTGTGCAGGATTTTTGCAATATTTTCAGAAAATTATTATTTTAATTTTAAGAGAATACTGTCAGTCTTGCATAACAATTGAAGTTTAATTTGTTTTAATAAATTAAATGTGCAAATTAGCAACATGTGTTGAGGAAACTTTAATGATTTAATGTACATTTCTGTAAAAATATTCCTAGCACACTCTTTGTTTTTTATTTATTAGAAATAAGCATTTTCCTAATCAAAGAATTTATGTTGTTGCAACTTTAATTTCCTTATATTGATCATTGCACATTTTCAAAACAATGGAATTCATTTACAGTCATGAAAACATTTTCCTGTTTTGAAAGTTTTAAAATGTTTTCTTCCTCTTTTATATTACTAACAATTTTACCTTTCTATTCGACAAGAAAATTAAATCGCATCTCTACTGAATGAATTTTTCCCCCTCTCTTCTGACTGTTCTTATTAAACAGTTTTTTCATTCTTGTATCTTTTCTCCCAGTAATTTTTTTTCCCCATTTTTATTTACTCACTGTTATTGGGGTTTATTGTCAGTCTTTTTTTTGATTCGCTGAGTATGTAATTCATCATCTAAAATGTCTGTTTCGTATACTTTTCAAAAATCATAATTTAATAGAAAGTTTTCTAACTTTATTAACATTTAAAATTAGTTATTTTGTTGTAATTTTATTTGTAAGGATACATTTGATTCAGTGCTATATTAACTAGCAGTTTTGGGAGAAGGGAAGGTAATCTGGACTAACCAAAATTTGTTAAAATATTTCTTAAAACCATTTAAATTGAATATATTCACTAATGACAAAAAAAAAAATCTGCATACATCCAACGCTAATGGTATTATAATCTTTAGTTGTGATCAATAGTTACCCATAATATAAATTGGATACTCCTTCACATATCTTACAAATAATAATTTTCTTTGTCTCTTTATATGTTTGTTTCCCTATTATGTTAAAATAGTTGGATTAGAAAAAATTATACTCGAAAATTCTTTGTGAAATCATTCATTTAAAATCATTAGTAAATTATTTTAAACTATACAAAATTTGTGTTAATTGAAAATATTTATGATTTTACTAAAAGTCAAAATATTTATTATAAAAAAATATTTAAATAATACAGAAGTTTCAGAATGTCACTCAAAAACAAATATTTGCTTAACATTCATAGAAAAAAAAAATTATTTTAAAAATAATGAGCAATTGCTTTGAAGTTACTATTAAGTGACACTACTCTCATAATATATAATTTCCTAAAAGTATACATTATTTACTTTTCATGGATGAAATAAATGTGGTCTGATTAAAATAAGTAGCAACTTATAAAAGAATGAAAATGCGAATTCTCTAAAATTACTACTAGGCTTTCACTAAAGCTTGTCCCTTTGTGTGATCAATTTATTTTTCTTATATTTCTAATATTTAGCACTCAGACTACTCAGGGTCATATTATAATGCTAACTAGACCAGTGTTTCTTAACGTGGGGCCTGGAGGGGGGCAAAGAAGGAATTAGGAAAATGACTCATTTAGAGCATAAATGATGTATTTATTAATAATATTGCCAATTTTTAACATATATATATATAATGAGGTGGAGGCATAAGAATTTTTAAAAGACTTATGGGGGCATAGTAAAAAAAAAAAGTGGAGAAACACTAAACTAGACTATAGCATAGTGTTTCCTTAGGAATGGAAAGGGGACAGTGATTCATACTGTTTTATTTTTTCTTGTGTAGCTTTATTTCTTAATACTGAAATCATAGAGTCCTGTAGAAAAGTAATATAGTTCTGAAACTACTGCATGTTAAATAATGAACTGTTTAATAAATTATTGTTTATTGGCATGTGTTCGCTTATTTTAAATGCATTTGTTGTACGCTTCATTACAGGTTCGATTATTGCAATTGCTGGCCTTATTTTCGTGGGGATAGTCTCCTTCATATCTATCATTGTAGGTGCCATCATATCAGCTTCAGCTGTAGGATTTTGGATTCTTCAAAAAATAAGATCTGTTTTAATAAAAGCAACTCAGAATCATTCCAAAAAAGTGTCAAAAAGAAATCGGCCCTCTGTTGAAAAAATCACAGATGAATGAATACTTCTTCAAAAAATTACATCCGTTAGAAACACAACTCGGAATCATTCCATAGAAATCTCGCAAAGAAGTCAATCATCTTGTTGGGGGAAAAAATTACAGATGAATAAGCTGTTCATAAGAATATATTTTGTTAAAGTTGTTTGCTCAAAAGGGTGAAACACTTAATTTTTGATATAATATTTTTGCTCATTTTATATTATTTTTATGTATACTAAATATATATAATTGTTTTGTATGCTTGCTTGATTTATCTTTTTTCTCGTCGAGTCTCATAATGGTAGTTTTTAGATATACCTTTAAGAGAAATATTGTATTATTTTAAAGAAATCACATAATAATCACATCACAACCTTTTCTGACCACAACAAGGCGTTTAACCTAAATTATATGGAATGCAATAAATGTCACATCCCATGACCTGTGGAACAACTATTTGAATTAATCGATTTTGTTTCAACGTTCGGTTATACAGATCCGACGTAGCCCCATAATTGCCGGCGCCGATATTTGATTCAAGTCGTGAATCCATCACTCATCAAGTGGTGGCAAAGTAAGGTTCACAATACTTACTGAATTTGGTATAGAAATAAGAGGTGAATAAGGTACCTACTCGCATATCGTCCCGACCGTCGTAGCTTAGAGTCATGGTAGCGAGCTCATGAACGGCGTTGTTTCATTCGTGCCGTGGGTTCGAGTTCTGATTCCTCTAAAAACCCGTCTGTAGCGAAGGTGATGCACGTTAAATTGGTCAAAGTTCAAAGTCCTCACGATTGCGGATATGTGGAAGTTTGGAGAATCGAGTTCCCTCTCATTTGTTCTCCTCGTCATTTGAATGTATTTCAAAATTCGGGATCCTTCAACATAAGCCCGCCGAATCTCGTGATGAAACTAAAGACCCGCCTCGTATCGAGGCTGATGTGTGTCAAATCTGACGAGGTTCCAAGTCCTCTCTCAGGCGTGGTATAGAAGTTTTCAGAGATGTCGCCCTCTTCATTTGACCGAGGTTCTCTTTCAAAATTACGAGGTCCGTCGCCAATAGCCTTCGTGTTGTTTCTAAGGTGAATAAACAATCAAAAAATTGTTTTAAAATACTAAATGTTGATAATTACTCAAATAATTTAATACAGGTAATTAAAAAAAATCAAAGAATCTTAAGTGTTAATAAACAATTTTAAAAAAAAAATGAACTAAAACCATTTAGATCATTGGCTCCTGACCTTTTTTTTTTTTCCCTACCGCCCTCTTCTCGGGAAAAAAATGCTCACCAGGACTTTAAAAAAAAAAAAAAAAGTACTCGCCAGGGATTTCTCCTCCCCTCTCCCAAGAAAAAAGAACACCCGAACTCCTCATGCTTGAAATCAATGATATAGTTGTGAATTTTCAAATATTTTGTAAATATTTCAATTTTTATTCCATGTTATTAAAAACAATGTCCTACCTCCGAAAAGAAAAGTAGGAAACTCAGTAGAATTAACGGTATGCTGTCAGAAATTCGTGATGGTGTATCGACGATTGTTTGATTGATTATGAACATCACGCTTGGAAGCAACACGAGCGTTGTGATAATTTTGAACCTCGGTTAAGTGACGAGGGCCACTGCTTAACTGGCACCTCCCTCTCCTAACTTCTACATCACGACAATAGAAGGACTTCTAACAGATTTAACGTGCATCAGCCTCTCCACCCCCTACACGGCAGGAATTGAATGGCATCTGGACTCCAATCCATGACTCGGCAGAAAGAATACCTGCGGTAAACTCGCTACCATAACTACTTGGTTACCGCTGTCGTAGTGTTTCAATGGGCTCCTTAATGCCGTGAGCTGTCGATTTTTTTTTTTAAAATATAGTTTTGTTGAGTGAGCTGGAAAATACACACATACACTGTGGTTCGCCATACTGCGATTGGTAAACACGGGTGACGCACTCCCGGGATACCCTAGCGATCTTTCTCTATTTTCGACCCTTCTTGTCAACCACTTTTACCTTTTTTCACCTTCACGTCTAGACCACAGTTTAATCTTGTTTGGCGCAGCATTGCCATATCTGGCTCTTGCGCCAATAAACTTTACATTCACTCACTCACTCACTCGCCATACTGCGAATCCTTCACATACTATTCAAAAAGGTATTGGGAACAAAGATATAATGTACCAATATATACTTTTAATACTGATTCACCTTACTTAACACGTTCACGCCGGCGCTGCAATTCGTGTTTCTGGCCCATGGGCTGCGTACAACTAAAGTGGAAAGTACCGCAATTATAACCATTATTGTTCTTTATTTTATTTACCGCTATTCCTGTCTTGCAATTCGGTGTACATTGTATGTCTAGACCGAAAAATGTGTTAGTAAAATCTAACATATTGTAACTGTGGCTGAATAGAAACTAAAAGAGTAACAATATATTGTAATCGTTGTGAGGGTCAGCCAAAACTTTGTTTGAAATGTTTTAAAAAATTGCACAGAAATAAATAAATAAAGTTAATTTTATAATATTGAGTTGAAATAAGATAAATCTTACTTTTTCAATTATTATACGTTGAATTTTCGTTATTTTAATATTCAACTATATGGAATTTTTTTCTAGACACTAAACAAACTAAATTGTTGGTGGTACACATCTGATAAACATTCAAGTGCTAGCCACCGAAGTTAAGCGCCGTCGTAAACTTGTTGAAAACATTTACAACTATTTGTTGAATTAAATGTTCGATGGTTTTTAGACACGTCAAATCTGTCGATGCTCCAAGTATCCCCATGGGGTCGCGGTTGCCTAGTGGTTAAGGACGCGGCCGGCGGTTTTCCTCGAGTCATTAATTCAATCTTTGATGCTACTAAAGACCCGCCGGGGCCGATGCACGAAAAATCTGTCGTGTCTCAAAGCCCTCCCGTTGGTGTGGTGTGGAAGATAGAGGGAGGTGCCTACTCAGGTATCGCCCATGTCACTTGACCGAGGTTCAAATTTACGAGGTCCGTCGCCAATAGCCCTCATGTTGCTTCAAAACGAGACGTTAATAAAAATCAATCGGTGCCGCGGTAGCCTGTGGTTAAGGCATCGGACTCGCGACCGGTGGTTTCCGTCGAGTCATGGGTTCGAGCCTTGATGCCACTAAAGACCCACCCTGTAGCCAGGGCTGACGTACGTTAAATCTGTTCTGAAGTTCTCCCGTTGGCGTGGTGTGGAAGTTAGGAGAGGGGGGTGCCAGCTCAGGTGTCGTCCTCGTCACTTTACCGAGGTTCAAAATTAAGAGGTCCGTCTCCAATAGCCCTCATGTTGCTTCTAGTGTGATGTTAACAAAATCAAAGAATGAATTTTAGTACTAATCAGCCTTTTCAGTGCGCTCTTGCATGTATAAACCAGGGGATGGTAGTTGGCCCTCAATTGTGGGGCTGAATAGAAAACCCAACCCCTGGGCACAAGGTAGTATTGCCCAGGAGTTGGGCATTACTACCCTTATTGGGAACCACTGATATAAAGTATAGTACTGCTTAAATTCAATCCAAGGTCAATGGCTCTCTTCTTCGTTATAGTATCCACGAACATGCACAGTGTTTGGTTTTATTAACGTTTCTCTGGGAGCAGCACGGGCTATTGGCGATGGACCTCGTAAATTTGAACTTCAGTTAAATGACGAGGACGACACCTGAGTTGTCACCCCCTCTTCTAACTTCCACACCTCGCGAATGGGTGGACTTTGGGCTCCGACAGATTTAACATGCATCAGCCCCGGCTACACGGCGGTTCTTTAGCGGCATCAAGCCTCGAACCTACGTATCGACGAAAACCACCGGCCACCAGTCCGCTGCCTTATCCACTAGGCTACCGCAGCCACCGTGCACAGTGAGCGCACAATAGCAGGCAATCCAAAGGTGCAAATGCAGTGCCAAAAATGTTTTTTAAAATTTTCCCATACCTTTAGTATTTATTCTTTCATTGCTACATCTTGTTTTTTTGAAGACATTATTTGAAATAAAGCTACAATTATATATTGATGGAAAACAATCCCATTCAATATCTTCACAATTGTACACTTTCTGTTCGACTTATTAAAAACCTAAACCCAAAGGCTATAGACTAAACAGGTACCGTATTACTTATTTTATCAGCTGATAAGTTACCTGTAGTGACGATAAAGATTGTCATTTGTATTCTTTCTTTTAAATACAGTAAATTCACTTTTAGGGGAAAGGAATGTTTTAAGAGTACTACTTAATACAGGCGAATTTTACTAAAGATAATCAAATGTATTCACATGCAGTTGCAAGAAGAGCTAATAGACTAATGACTGTAATTAAATTCAGTGGAATGCCCTTCTGGCAAGGCAGCACCTTGCATCATTACTTCAATGTTAATAGCGGTTCTTTTTTTCTTAATATATATTCATTGTAACCATTTTGTGTAACAGATTTGATTATCTTCTATAAATTTGGAATCATTAAATTAACAATAGCTATCAGTCTTCAAAACTTACAGACAAAAAATTGTAATTGTAGAAATTAGTTTTTTAGAAATAAATGGCACTCTCAACGATATTGAAAATGGAATATGTTATTTCAATTTTTGTTTAACAATATTTTAGAATTCTTTGATTGGTTATGTATTAACTTCGCTCTTAAAAGTAACACGATAACTATTAACGGGGACCTTTTAGTTTTTAACCACGGTCAAGTGACAAGGGCGACACTGAGTTGGCACTTCATTTCTACACTACTGCGATTAAAACTCCGTCAGATTTAATCTTGCTACAAGTGGTATCTCGGGACTGGAATCCACAACTCAACTGAAGCAATACCTGCCGGCCGCCTAGAATTCTTAATTCTATTTTTTATGTAATGGATATTAGGACGTATTTGATAACTATTGATTTGTTTTGAATAATGTATTTTGATTAGTTTCCTTTATTCTATTTTGAGATGAGAACTATGTGATCTACAACGTAAATTTTCTATTAAATTCATTTAGAAACTGTTTGGCCGCGACAGCCAAATGCTTATGCTCTTGAGTTCGCTGTCGGCGTTCTTTTCGTCTAGTCATAGGTTCGAGTCCTGATGCACTGAAGACCCGTCGTGTAGCGAGGCTGATGCACATTTGATCTGTCGAAATTCCACTTCTTTCTTGTGTGTGTGAAAGTTTATGCAGTGGGATACTAACTCAAGTGTTGTCCTCGTCACTTGATCAGGTTTAAAATTACAAGATGAGTCCGCATTAGGCCTCGAATTGCTACTAAGGGCGACGTTAATAAACAATAAATCAAAAACTAATGATTATGCATTTAAAAAAAATTTAGATGTAAAAGGAATGTAAAAATTTAGGCATGATAGTCTTTGTTGCTCTGTATCCCTCAAAAATCGATGAATCAAAATGTTAAAATTTAGGAATAAGTTGAAAGATTATTGATTCGTCACGAAATTCTTTAGTAACCGATTATTTAAAATTTAAAAATTAGCATTTTAATTTTTTTTTAAGTGAAATGTATAAGTCATTCAGAAAGTCCAAAAGATGGCGCTCGTAGCATCGAAAATTGTTTGTTTTTAGTAAGTATCACGACTCACTGAACAGCTGTCTAAGTCTCAGTTATATTCGTGATCAAGAAGCATTTTGCGCCTTTAAAAATTCTTCATAACTTTTGCAGCCGATGAGATCATTCTGATCTTCTTTGGAGCAGATTCTCCGGAAACAACCCATTGTTTTGATTGTTGCTTGGTCTCCGGTGCATATTGATGAATCCATGTTTGACAGATGGGGAGAACTCAATGCGAAATAACGTCAACTCGATGCGGCAGCAATCAAATTTTTATTTGACAGCAAATGACTATCAAATCAAAACTAACTCAAGAATCAATGTCAAATTTCTTTCGGCATCGTTCAACAGATAGCAGCACCCAATAGTAACAACAATTTACCTTAATGATGCGGTCTGTCTTCAAATGCAAGTACTTTTTGAACCAGCCTCGTAATTTAAAAAGGAATTATTTTTCCTGGTGAATTATAATTGTAAAAAAAATGTACATTAGAATAAGTAAATGTGCAATTTTTCGCTGTGCAATCCATTCTTAGCAGTATCAGTGATTAGGAACAAGGAGATCAGATCCTTCCCACTTTCTTGCGAAAAATGGAATTTTTATTCCAATTTAGCCGCTTATAACTGGGTATTATGAATAAAACATCTTTGTAAACTCTGTTTTCTTATCACCTAATTATCGTAATTTTTATTTCTTTAATTATTAAAGAATTTATACTTAACAGAAATATGCATAAAATGCAATTCCACCGTAGTTAGACTACTGCATTGAGGTTAACCGTTTCGTGAAGCACCATAGAAATTAGTTGAGATTTGTGCTTTATATATGTGTAGCATATATTGTGAATAAGGGTAGCCAAGGAGGATGAATACGTCGAAATCTACGCCAAGTGAAAACAAAGACACTTATACGTTGTTTTAAAACAAAAATTAAGCACGTTACTCTGAGGAACTTATTTTATATTTTAAATCTTTCTGTAATATAATTAATTGTATTGCTTTGAACACCTAATTAAATATTGTTTAGCACAAGCAATCTCACAAAGACTTTTATTTCCCCTTACATATTATACTGCTGTTTGTAGAAAATGCAACACCATGAAAGAATCATCAGAATCAAATGAAATTTAATGCAGAAACGACTTGTACTGATACAAATAAATGATGAAATTTTCAAAACAAAAGAAACAAATTAAGCGTCCGAAATCAGTATTTGGTGCAGCCACCATGCGCTGCAATAAGTGCTGCTATACGACGTGGCATGGAGTCAAACAGATGTTGAATATCTGCTTGAGGAAGAGAATTCCATATCGCTTGTATGCGCAACCAAAGTTCGTCTTTGGAAACTGCAGGACGCGGATCACGAGCGAGACGCCGACCAACCATATCCCACACGTGCTCAATAGGCGACATATCCGGTGAATAAGCAGGCCAAGGAAGAAGTTGCATGCGTTGTGCTGAACAGAAGTCTCGAACAGTCCGCGCAACATGTGGGCGTGCATTATCCTGCTGAAAGATAGCTCCAGGGATGCCTTGAAGGAAAAGAACGACTTCGGGCTGTAGCACTTCACGGACGTACCTGTTGCTATTGAGATTACCCTCAATTCGTATCAAATTGGATCGTCCATGATACGAAATCGCACCCCAGACCATAACTCCGGGTGTTCGACCACTATGTCGTTCAATAATACACTCAGGAAGGCAGCGTTGACCGGCATAACGTCTAACACGAACACGGCCATCATGGGTCCACAAATTGAAGCGTGATTCATCTGAAAAGACAACTTGGTGCCAATCAGCTCGCCTGTCTCTGTGCTCAAGAGCCCACTGCCGACGCAGCCGTCGATGATTCGCCGTGAGTGGAATCCTGTATAAAGGCACCCTTGCACGCAATCCACGGCGCAGCAGACGACGACGAATTGACGAAGCCGACAATTGTACACCTGTAGCAGTAGACCAACGTGCTGCCAGCTGCCTGGAGGAAGCTGTGCGATCATTCACCGCCATGCGGAGCAGGTGTCGATCATTCACCGCCATGCGGAGCAGGTGTCGATCATCGCGCTCTGACGTCACCTTCTGTCGTCCAGTGCCTGTTTTTCGAGTTGTTCGGTGCTCGTCGGTCCACTGCTTCCAAACTCGCATCACTGTGGAACTGTTCCGCTGCATACGAGCTGCTATTGCGCGATAGGAAAATCCTCCTTCTCGAAGGCCGATTATCCTCCCTCGTTCAAACTCCGTAAGTTGCTTGAATTTCTTATTCTTCCGTCGTGGAGGCATACTCAGGTCTCACTAAACGTTTGCCACTAACAAATAATCATAGACTTTTTTCAACGTCCCGCTACAGCACTTTATTTATACGCTTTCAGCATCAATTCAGAGGGCGCTGCGCGCGCCGCGCACGCGCGATGGCTCTGAAACTTTATTAATTTGCATAATATCCTATAATTGACATTTGCTGCGAATTTCATTTGATTCTGATGATTCCTTCATGGTGTTGCATTTTCTACAAACAGCAGTTTATGTAGTGTAATACGATACAAAATATGGTCTTGAGTAAACTCAAGAAGGATTTTAGTAAATTATTATTATTATTTGTTATTTTTTTAAACCAGCCATTTTTTTTTAAATGAAATTATCAGTGATCATTTTTTAATACCTCGAAATACTTCTATTTAGTTATAATGCATGCGTAATATTATTCTTTTTTTGAAATATGTATTGAATAGTATTAATCAAAATTTCAAACAATACAGACCTGCATTAAAACGAAACCACAGTAAGTTGGTAGGCGCGGCTAACCTGCGTCGTGGAACTGGATCATCTGAACAAAAATTTAAACTTTTATGTATATAAAAAATATTGAAGTACATTCCATCATAAGTCATTTGTATCATATCCCACATTACTATGGGAATATCTCAGAACGTTGACTCATCTATCGTCACAATTTTTTTCAATATCCTTGTTCAGAAACAATCGGAAAGTTGAGCCATTAAAAAGCACGCGGGCCGTCTTGAGCGAGTTTGCGATATACAATGTATACCTAACCAGGAAACCTCTGAAGAGTGCGGGTGTGCGTTATGAAGCGCGGAAAGGGAATGCGACGAGCTAGGATCATGCGAAATCCCCAATCTATTTGACTCAAATGCATCTGGTTTCAGACAAACTGAATTTTCGTTTTTTTTTTTTTTTTTTTTTTTTTTTTTTTT
>BMAW01029030.1:0-12467 GCA_019974015.1 Nephila pilipes | reverse complement strand
GGTTGTTGTTGTTTTTTTTAATTATATTTGTAGAACTACATTTAATTCAATAAAATAGAATTTCCCTTAATTAAGTGCAGAATATTCTTGTTTTCTCTACTGGGGCTCGGGAGGATAAGTAGCTTCCTTCGACTCGAGAGGTTAATGAGGTAGTGGTTTTTAACGTGAGAATTCGAATTGGTGTTAAAAAGAGTTAATTAAAACGAAGGTGATAAATCGAATTCACCACACATACATAACGTAGCCCTGCCGGAAAAAAATGCGTTTCCAAAGCGGGCGGCAAAGTCTTTTTGGTTGGACCGCCCTAGAATGAATTGTCAAAATTTGCTTCTCACCGTCCAAATTCGCGCAGAAAGCGTCGAAAACTTAATATTTCGTAGCTAAATTTTGTGAATGTCTATTATCAAAATCCCCGTTATTTTTTATTGACTATAAATTTTTTGCCTCTCTTCCCACTTCAAATTCCCAATCGCCGCCTTTGACTCGAAGGACTTTGTTAAAGCCGACCGCTCAAAAAGCTATTTTTAGAATTTATATACATGTGGGATCCAACAATGTTAAAAATTATTCCATATCTTTCGCGAATTATTTGAACATCTTCAAATATTGCAAAGGTTACGCCCGAAGAATTCCCACCTCTTTTGTACTACAAACTTGTATTATTAATTTGAAATTAAAAGAAGGGTCTTAACCAGTAATTTTCACATTTTTATTATTGTAGATAAAATCTTAAGATTCGTTTTAATTTCAAAATAAATTATACCGATATGTGTGAGTGGAAAAATTAATTATTAAAGTTACCTACCCAATTCATCATTGTGCACAGAACAGGATATTGTAAAAGTTCACTTTTTTATAATTGTAGATAAAATCTGAATATTTTCATTGTAATTTCGGTATTATATGTGTGAGTGGAAAGAATTAATATTAAATTTACATATCAAATTCATTATTGTGCACTAAACGGGATGTAAAAAATAACACAGTCCAGTAAACCGTTCCTGTGATGCAGTAATTTTTACTTAAATACGTTATCTTTTGGTGACCAAAAATAAATAAATAGATAGATATAAAGAGGGAAAACTAAAAACATTTGATGGATTTTAGCTTCTAACTAACTTAGCTGTGCTAATTTTAGTAATAAAAGTTTTAAAACCCTGTACATGGAAATTAGATTTAAAATTTTATTTGGATAATTTTTGTAAAGGGTAAAAAAATTAACTGGTATTATGGTTTTAGACGATTAAACATGTCTTATGGATCTAAACTATCTCACTCAACAGTTTAAATTATAACAAAATATAGTAAAAATCAATAAAACAAGGATGTCACAGTCCCTTATTAAAAGTGCAAAAATGATATTACATTTCAATAATATCATAATTTTAACATATTTAAAATAGCATATCACATAGGAAATATTCACAACTTCAATTGCTAAGAAATAATCAAGTAATTTCTTACCCTGGAAAAATTTCCGAGTATGTTTCTTATTTTCATTTTAAAATCTCTCAATAACAGAGAGAACTAATTAACAATTACTTCGTTACTCATCCTCAGCATAAATATGAACTATTTTAAGTTGTCATGATCATGAGCTCATTGCCAACATTGTTTGCGTCGTGGATTCCAGTCTAGATTCCGCTGAAGATTCGCTGTGTAGCAAGACGATTTGTGTTGAATCTATCGAGGTTCCAAGTCCTTACGTTTGGATGGTGTAGAAGCTAGGAGAAGGGGGTGTCAACTCAAGTGATGTCCTCATCACTTGATCCCTTCAGGAGGTTTACTTTTACGTAAGTACGGGCATCATGGCTCCGAGGTACCCTTGTGGTCGTTTTTTTCCTATAGGGTTTACTCTCAATTGTAAACACGAGTGATGTGATCTTGTGATAACCTAGTAATCCTTTTCTATTTTCGACCCTTTTTTTCAACCAATTTTTTTTTTTTTTTTTTTTTTTTTTTTTAATGTCTAGATCACAAGTACAAACTTTTTGGAGTAACATAGAACCAAATTTGGCTCTTACCTCTATTTTCATTCATTCACCACGTCACTTGACCGTGGTTCAAGTATACAAGGTCCGTCGCCAATAGCCCTCCTGTTGCTACTAAGTGCAACATTAATGAACAGTTAATCATGAAATATTTTAACCACAACCAACGTATAGCTAAAAACTTACCGAAGCTCAACAGTTTATAATACCATATTTCGAAAACAAATTGCTTTTTAATCATCATCAAGGTACGTATTGGGCTTAAGATCATGACCATGAAGAGTGAATAATGTAAAAGTTTAAAAATATATTTAATATATGTTAAGTAGTTCCAAGTATGAATGAATCTATCTTTCAAATTTCTACTTGCCCTAATTATAAATTGCTTATTTAATTTGATTTCTGCTAGCATTTATGAAATTCGCCATCTTTCTGTGATCTGAGAACAAATTATGTTACTCTGCACCTTTTTTTCGTGTTTTTTCTCAAAATGTTGATTAGCATACCTGATGTGTTAGGAATGCTTCAAACAGTTTCCTCCACGCTTGATTTATATCTGAAATCTTAGTTTTGAATAAAAAACTAGAAATCAAATTTTTTAATCATGCATATCACGAAAAGAAAACGGAATATTAAATTAGATAATGAAAAAAAAAAAATAATAAGATTAACTTCATACTTTAGATACAAAATAATAAATTGATAATTGAAAAATCAATAGTATTCTTACAATAAAGTAGAATTTATAAGTAGTTAAGAAAGAAATTTTCTTGCATAAATTATTGTAATGTTTTATTTAAAAAAAAGTAAATCCCATTTGTTAATTATTATAATGGTCCGCTTTGAATTATTTATAAAAGACAGTATATTTTTAGCTCTAAACGTCCTTCTATACGGGGTATTTTAATTAAATTAGCATTTTTATTAATCTTCGTTAGAATTTTTACTAGTTTTTTTTATCAGAGTTATTTATAATAATAAATGACGGTATATTTTTAGCTATAAATTTTCATCTACGCCATTTTTTTAGAGTTAAATAACATTTATGTTAATCTACAAATCCCCTCCCCCTTAATTTTAAATTCAGGACATGAATGAATACTCGAAAGTTTGATTGCAATCAATGGAATTCTTTATAGATAGTGTAAAAACGATTGTGTAATTTTGGAAAATTTAAAAAGACATTATAAATGACTCTTTTTTTTAAATATACATAAACATATAACAATTCACATTCAGAATTTTCCTTATCTAAAAGTGTTGACACGGGCGATTATCAAGCTTTTTATCTCAATTTTCTTTATCATTGTGTTCTAACTTGCTCTTTAAATATGTTCCTATGTAGTAAAAAAAGAGTTTTGAATGCGATAAAAATATTAATTGATCTATATATATATATAGAGAGAGAGAGAGAGAGATCGCTGTCCCTTTATTTTAATTGTTTGAACAATGATATTTACGGTTAAACAATGATAGTGAACGGTTAAGAAACACTCTTACGAGTTTCGTAATCATTTAACTAACTACCTAAATCCAAAGTTTTTAACCTTTATAGTGTAGTCACAGCAGTCTAGTGGTTCTGGGCGCGAACTTACGGTCAGCTTTGTTTCCATTCGAGTCGAGGGTTCGAACCCTGATGCCACTAAAGACCCACCTTGTAGGGGGCATGTAAAATCTGCTAAGATCCCAAGTCTTCTAGTTGGCATGGTGTAGAAGTTTAGAGAGAGAGATGCCAGTTCATGGATCGTCCTCGTCCTTTGACCGTAGCTTAAAAATACGTGATCTGTCAGCCAAGCACGACATTTATAAACAATCAATAACACGTTTAAGCTTTATTCATTATACGAGTATTAAAGGATGTACATTAAAAATTTTCGAAAATTGGTTACAGCTGAAAAAATTTGACTCGAACATGATTTAGTAGATTGAATCATTTTAAGCCAGGACAACAAAATATTAGGAAAGCTAAAAAAAAAAAAAAAGAACATGCTGAATGAGCATAAAAGAATAATTCCAAGAACACCCTCCCATTTAATCTGAGAATAAAGATTATGATAATTATATATGATAATGAGTTTCAATGGCCAAACAGCTGTCTATACGTCCATCGTCTATGAAATTGCTACAACTGAAATTTTATCCAAAATTTGAAGCGTGACCGTACTGTTTTCTCTCTCACTTTTTTGGCCCTCTATATTATGCACAAAAAAAAGTTTTCATATGTTTGTGACACTTATAATGTTCAGTCTAAAAAAATTTACATAATATATTTCAATTTGCATATTATTAAAAATTATGACATCTTCATCTCTAATTCATGATTTTTTTTTTTTTTTCGTTTTAGAGGTTTCTTAATTCCATCATAGCAATCCTTTATGATTGAGGTACTATTAATCGGAAGTATTTAAATACAGTTAAGTGTAGTGGGATTTTAAAATTTATTTCTATAAATAAATAAATCTCTTATAAATAAAGTTCCCATGTAATCTAAAGTACAGGGGCGGCACTAGCTTTTTCGTCGCCATACGCAAACCCAAAAAATGCTACCCCCAAGCCTTAAAAAAAAAACAATTATAAATGATTCTTATTAACCAGAAGAAAATAACCGATAATTGAATCAAAACAATACTACTCATACAGATCTATAGAAAATTTTGTTACTGGAAAGTAAAATGTGTGTTTTTAACGATCTAATGACAAAGAACTTTCAAAAGAAACAATAGAAAATAGTTATTACACATTTATACTGTTATACAATAAAGAGCGAAAGTACTTATATAATAAAGAAATAAAAATCTTTAAAAAAAATTAAAACATTTTCTATTAGTTTGAAAATTCTTTAACAGTTTGAAGCAATATAATTGAAATATTTGACATTTACAAAGTTGTTGATTTACAATAATATCACACAATAAAATTATCATAGTTAAAATAACTAGTACATTTTATTTTATTTTCCAGCCTAGTTTCTGTAATTAAAATTATCATTTTTTTTTGTATTAAGTAATCTATTAATGTATTATTAAGCTGAATAATAATCCATATGTATCTGAAGCGAACCATAAAATTCTAATATTTTAAATGAATTTCATTAAAAGTTTATGAGCGACTTAAGTAATTTTTTCAACATGAGCAGAAAATAATTAATGTGTCTGAATTACATATTGCTAATTGAAAATACCTTTATAAGATTAATTACAATACCTTCAAGCTAAGAAAACAAACATTTATGCATATTAATCATCATAAAAATATTCTAAGAATTTGATTAAATATGTATAGATACATATTCAACGAAAAAGTGAATTTAGAGTGATTTTTAGACAAAATTACAAGACCTTTCACTAAATTGATGAAATATTATTTCTGTCATTCGCCTTATAATAAAAGCAAATATAGTGATATATTTTTACACTTTATCTTACACGAGATCAAAATACTTGTGCATTACGTAATCTTACAGCCCTGTAAAAGATTTCAAAAATGAAGATATAGAAGTGTGGATATCAAATAACGAGACTGACATTGCCACAGAAGAAATACGCATGCACCAAATGCCAGCGACCGACAACTGCTTTATGTGAAGTCTTCTCTTTCGAACGTATTGCCTCTCGTTTCTGTAAGCAAATCCTAACAGCCGTAGCCTTAGTTCGTGTTAGAGGTTTTATTTATCTTTTTATTTTATTTTATTTATTTATTTATTTATTTTTTTTTTTTTTTTTTCCGCTGGAAAAATGATTAAATTTAACAATAGAGCAACGAATTGTTGTGAAATTTCACATGAAACTTGGAAAAAAAAAACTATTGAAACTTATAATTTATTGAAAGAAGTGTATTGAAATTAATGTTTGTCGCGTGCACATGTTTTTGAGGGGCTTAAGCGTTTTGAGAATGGCCCAAAAGACATTGAAGATAATTCACTCCCTAGTCACTCTTTCATGTCAAAGACAGATGATAATATCGAAAAAATCGGTAATTTGGTTCGATCGGTAAGTATTTGTGCTATTGCTGAGACTATAGGAAATGATTAAGTATCCGTACGGCAAATTTTGCGTAATAGTTATAATTTGCAAAAAGTGTGTGTTAAAATAGTGCTTAAAATTCTGCCGTTCGAACAACAAGAAGCCAGCAAAAATGTTTGTACTGACACTTTGAACACCATTGAGAATGACCCAAACTTATTGGAAAAGATAATAACGTGTGACGAATCGTGGTTTATTACAAATCTTCTTAACAATTGTAATAAACCACGATTGATGAAAACGAAATTGAACTATTGGTTGAACTGCTTAATGATACATTCAAAACTCTTAAATAGAATAACAATAATCTAGAAAATGTCTAAAGCATCGACAAGCTTGAAAAAGAAATATAATCGCCCGAATAATAATCCTTAAACTGGAAGAGCCCATTTTCACCGAGAGCCAAAAAAGCTCGAATGAATAAATCAAAATTCAAAGCAATAATTGGTTTTTTTTTTTTTTTTTTTTTTTCCCAATACTCATGAGATTGTGTACCTTTATTGGATTCCTGAAGGTCAAAATATAAATCAACATTACTACAAGGACAAGTAATTTCGCATTGTCTGTCAAAAGATTTCTAGCCAAATACAGCATCCTAGTGTTAGACCATCCGCCTTATTCGCCGGATCTTCAGCCAAGTGCTTTCTATCTGTTTCCTAAGGTGAAATCTGCATTAAAAGCAAAAAGATTTGAGTCCGTTGAAGCTGTGAAAGAGAAAGCGACACGCGTCCTGAGGGAAGTGACAGAAGACTTCCAGCGCTGTTTCGAACAATATAAGATTCGCATGGAGTGTTGTAGGGAAAGAGAAGGGTTGTATATTGCAGGTGATAATCAGTAAATATATATAAAATCAAAATAAAATGTTTTACAGCATCAATCTCGTTATTTAATAGCCACACCTTGAAATTACCATTTGTTGCTTAAACAGTATTAACCACTCTTATATATTTTGTCATCCCTGCCGGGAGGGGTAAACTTTGAATTCGAATTATTTAAGTAACTTTGAAAATGAAATTATAGAATAGCTTACTGTAAATTGTTATTTGTGAATTGATACATATTTAATAATGATTGGCCGATGAAAAAGTAAACATGTATAAGGAAAAAAAGAACAGTTTTAAGAACATTCTCTACTAAAATAGAAGCTGAGCTTCTGAAATCAGAAACGGATGAAAATGAAATTGAACTATTGCTTGAATAGCTTAGTGATAAATTCAAAACTCTTAAATAGATTAACAATAATCTAGAAAATACTTAAAGTATCGACAAGTCTGAAAAAGAAATATAATCGTCCGAAGAATATTGCGAAAAAAACAATTGCATGTAAATTTAAAATTAAAAAATACTTACAGAGATTAACAGTGACTCGTAGGATGGCTGTTCGTCAGCAGAATCATCGGCTAGTGGTGAAGAAAAGAGTTATAAACATTGTGAAACTCTGAGAGTTAAATAACCAAAACTAACTATTCCGAAATTTTACGGTGATATCAGCAATGGCACTTTCTGGAACGCATTCGAAATAGAGATAGACAATAACGAACATTCAAATTTAATTATCTAAAGGTTCACTGAAATGGAACAGCTTTAAATACGATTGAAGGTTTTTGTATTTCAGCAGAAAATTATGTGAAAGCTTGTTCATTTATTCATTGAAAAATTGTTTTACACGTTAAGAGGTTCTTGTTAACTCCCTCTTATAGAGAATCTAATGCATAACCCACTGGCCTTCTGGATTCAAAGGCGAAGTAAGCGTTTTACTTTTTTTTCCCATTATTTTTGCATATATTAACCTTACTTTACATAAGCAGAATGATGAATTCCCCATCTGATTTGTTCCTTTTTCTACAGATACAGGACGCTAAATATCATGGTAAACCTCAACAAGTTACCCAATCTCTTCGAAAGGGATAATTTCTTCAATGTCATTCTATCCCCTTTCTTCTCATTCACCCAGAAGCATATTGTAATAACACAAATGTGTTTCTTGTCACTTTTGTTGAACTTGAATCGAATTGCATCTCTCATGAAAGAGAAGGCTTAAAGGATTGGCTTTTCAACGCTGCATATATACCTATAAACATAATCTTTTGAAGTATTGCAAATTCGGCTACATGCAGAGTTTCTGTGTGGTGGCCCTTTTCCTTTGATCCCTACGCCATTACTTTTAACAATAACAAAGATTATAGGAAACAAACACTGGATACTGCAAAAATTTGGAACTTGAGTTGCCACTATTCATGTGTTGTAACTTGTGCCCTTTTCTTTGAAGCAATTTGTTTGGGAAAAGTGAGCCGAGTCTACATTATAATAAGGGTGGCTGTTTTCGCGACGGCTCATATCACAACTTACGCATAGAAATATCCAGAAGTCTGTTTATTTCTGTTATATTTTAATGAGCTTACCTCGGGTTTGCGGTGCATCTCTCATTATAAGAATGCCCGGAACCCTGTCAGTTCTTGCTGTATTTTATTTTACAACTCATTGATTTTTTAGATTAAAGTAATCAAAGTATATTTTCGTGAGATTTATTTTGCTCTCCAGTTCTGGTGGTTTTACCGCTTCTAAATTTTGCCGCCATAATCAATTAATTACCTTGCGCAGGGCAGGGCCGGCTGTGAACGCTTACAACAACAACAGCAAAAGGATACCATAGAACTTTGAGTCGTGTTCTATGCATATTGCTAGGAAAGCGTCGTACAAAACAATCAACAACCGAAACGGCGTTAACGATTACGAGACAAAACTGAAAATTTTCATTCTCACATAAGTTATCTTAGTGATGACGGTATATTTAATCAAAAAGGTATTTTCAGTAAACAAAATTACCTTTCTTCGGATGTGGGGGAGGGGGGCATCACGCCGGCAGAGATTTACCATCAATATCTGCTCTAGCATTCTAAGTGATCAGCGGGTAGTATCTTACCTTTTTCTTTGACAACTAACAGGTATAAAGAATGTATCTGGAGCACATTCTATACGGTCTATTGCGATTTATTTCGTTCACCACATAACATGACATAACACGTAATGAGTAATGGGGTCTCGACCGGCCCATTTCTCCACCTTTGTCTTACTTTTTTTTAAAAAAAAATGATCGTATCTTCAGGGATGAAACGAAGATAGTAGGCAAGAAGTCAAGATTCTATGCTCTCCAGACCTTAATCCATTGGACTTCTTGGAACACATGAAGTAATTGGTTATAAGTGACTCTTGGGGACACATGGAAATTTTATCTTGTGAATTTCTGTTGTGTTCCAGTCAAGACCATCATTCCAATAGTCTTCCAGAGAGAGTACGATTGCCCTTCTTTCCACAATGTGTCTGTGCAAAAAAATAAACTAACACTACTTTAAGCATTTCCTTTTAGTATATGTATATTGTCAGTTCCCTCTGTCCCGCGCTTATGATGGATCGTCGAAGATGTTTCCTTTTTTCTCATAGTGTGAGTGAATTGCGTTCCCAGATTTTGTGACAAATATTAATTGTCTTTCTGCGTTCGACAACGCCTTTTTTTTCCTGCAATGCAGGGTTATTCAAAATGATTATTCTATATCAAAATGTTATATTTTCATAAATAAATGTTCTATAATAAGTAATACATGAATGCAAAGGGAAAAATCTAAAAGTTTATTTTACAAGTAACTTCCTTTAGTTACACATATAATATATATTCGATATGTAAATTCCTTGCAAACACGTTTAACGTGTCAATTGTAATTGATTGTACAGAAGCAGAAATCCGTTGTTTAAGTTCACATAATTTCGTGGGTAGTAGTGGCGTATGTACTTTTATCTTTTAAAACACCCCAAAAAAGAATTGCATGGAGCCATATCAGGTGACTTAGAAGGCCAATAGTGTAACACATCAAATCATCTGGTCCACTGCGACCGATCCAACTGTGAGGTTTTCCTCTCATGAAAGCTTCCAAGACAGCTTTCGCGAAATTGCTTTACGAAAAACATTCGAAGGTCATCTATTATCCACAGTATAAGACTTCCACATTTTCCCTATGTATTCATGTCATTTCACTTATCATTCTGTGTTATTTATTTTTAAAAATATGGATTTTTGAAATCAGATGATTCTTTTTGAATAACCGTGTACTTTACTAACACCAATTAGAAGTTAGAACGTTTCTTTGTAAGGGTACACATGAAGTTTCGAATATCATAGGCATAAATTTGAGGGGTGATAGAAAACATCTAAAAAAGTAATTTTCACTGTACAATACTTAGGCGGAGAGCAAGCGGTGAACCGTTGTACGGCGCTATAATGGAAAGCATAAAGTGCAAATATCTTATACGTCGTCATCTCTACCGTGGATTTCAGACACCATGGCGAAGTATGGTAATCAGGGAAAAGCGGCTATGCCTTTTATGTTTAGTCTTGCGAATGGGAATGCTCTGGTAGCCGAAAGAATGTACAGGCAGCATTTTCTGAGAAGACACATGTCAGACCGAAAAAATATTCGAGTTATTGCATCGGTACCCACGTGATACGGGGTCCTTTGTCTCCAGTTTGTATGATACAGAGCGTGGGAGGAGTGTGCGGACGCCCCAAAGTGAAGAGGACATTCTGCAAAGAGTAGACGCTTTCCTGGATATAGCAAGCGAAAGGTTTCCCGTGGCGTAAATGTGCCCCACATGATTGCTTGGCGATTACTACGGGACGATGGATTACACCCCTACCACGTACAGAAAGTGAAAGCTATGATATCTTCAGATTATGCTCCACATGTTGAGTTTGCACGTTGGTTTTTGCAACAGCTATCAGCGCAACCTGATTTTAGTGCACATGTGTTATTCACGGACAAATGCCCATTTATCTGTGAAGGCATTTCGAATTCGTAAGACCTTCATGTGTGGGTATCTATCAATCCGTACGACCCCTGTCCTCATGCGTATCAGAAGCGTTTCAGAGAAAATGTTTGGGCTGGATATTTTGGCGACCATTTGATCGGCCCATAACTTCTGCCAATCCGACTGGACGGGAGAGTATACCTCACATTTTTACAAGAAATATCACCAAAATTACTTCAACTTGTTGCAGCCAACATACAAGCCCGTATGTGGTTTCAGCACTACGAAGCACCACCCCATTTCAGCTTGAATGGGCCGAGCGCTTTAGACGTTAAATTCCTAGGTAGATGGATTGGTCGGGGTGGGCCCACACTTTGGCCGGAACGCTCATCCATTCTCTCTTGTCTGGACTTTTTCCTGTAGAGCCATTTGAAATGTCACGTCTAGGAAAGCCCCAGCTACTCCGACAAGGACCTAGTTACCAGGATTTCTGTTGCTACCGGCGCCATCTGAGAAACACCAGGTATGTTTGAAAAAGTGCATCGCTCTCTACATCACAGGTGTAACGCCACAGGTGGTTGCTCTTTTGAGGAATTTCTATAATTTTGCCACACATGCTATCAATAAAATTATTTAGTACTTCCTCTATCCGTTTGGTGTTTTGTTCTTGTGACAGTAACAACTCTAGCAATTCACCTCTTGTTCTCCGCCTATGCATTGTATAGTGAAATTTTTTTGTTTAAATGTTTTCTATCATCCCTTAAATGTTTTCCTATGGGTTTCGAAATACACTGTATATTGGCTTCCTGGTAGATGAGTTGTGTACGAGAGACACATTTTGAGGATAATTAAGATTCGCTTATAGAGTCTTCATGAAAGGAATTGTGAATAAAGAAACTTATTCAGAAGCTAATTAAAATGGCTAATCTTGATAGCATTCAAAAGATGTTAAAACTTTTAATAAAAGGATTACAATATGTTAATATGAAAAGATTTTTTTTTTAAACTACAGTTTAATTTTTCTAATTTCGTATATTTTTTTTAAAAAAAATTAGCGAAAATGAGATACTTGAAAAGTATTTTGATGTGATATTAAGTATTTACATAAAATGTTAAATGGAAAAAGAGAAAGGATAACATGTACACTCAACAATTAACCAAATTTAAATGTAATAAATGAATCCATCAAATTCCACTCTTAGTACATTTAATTTTTTTAAAGTTGTAAATGTTCGTTATGGGAAACGAATAAAGAAAATTAAATATATGTGCTTTAAAATGCGTTATTTTGCAATATTGAGTTTCACAAAACGATAATAACTGCATTTCTAACGTTCCAGTTTCGCTAGTAGTGCTTTTTTGAGCCATCACCAATAAATAGAATTCACACAATCAAGAATCAATATTAAAAAGTAAACAAATATTTTATTCTTCTTTTCAGAATGATCAAATATCCAAAAGCTTATCACGCCTGTGAAGCAAACTCTCACGCATACACTAAAAAAAAAAAAAAAAAAGAATCCTTATTTAACCCCAATTATCGGCGGGTCCTAGTTCTGACTAATCTCACATCCACCTCAGATATATAAAGTTTAAAATTTCCAATCTCTCTCTCTCTCTCTCTCTTACTACTAATTTACTATTATTTCACTAT
>BMAW01029024.1:121882-140019 GCA_019974015.1 Nephila pilipes | reverse complement strand
AACTCGTTCAAAAATAAACGGAATGTTTGGAATGGTAATCTCTATAAGTGGACTCAAATTCCATTGAGCGTCATTGGGACACCTATGAAGATATGATTATACGTTCAATCATCCACCTCAGTCACTTGCCATGTTAGTAATTACAAGTACTTTGTAAAAGTAACGGTTCTTCAGCGAACTCATAGATGACATAATCAATAATATCACTCATTGATATAAGTGTTGTGATAGAGAAGTGATAATATTCTACATTCAACGTACTTTTCCTATGCCAAACCGACATAGTCATTTCTATAATTTTGCCTATGAGGTATTTTATAATGTAATAAAATACCACATGTAAATAAAATACCACATGTGTTGATGAATAACACATTCATCAACACATAAAATGCACATTCATTGATGTCCTGTATAAAAAGAACGATATTTTTTTCGAAAGTCATCTAGTCTATTTTATGAGTATTACACTGTGTTATTTAATGTAAGAGATATAAATAAGTAGACTATTTGACAGTTGACAGTTAAATATATGTGCAACTACTTGTGTGTATGATACGCTACGCATAATTAAAGTTTCAAAGCCGTGCATTAACAACATAATTCTTTAATCAATTAAAGATCACTCAGAAGTACATAATGACGTGCACTTTTATACTCGAAAGTTGTGTAAAAAATGGCACCTTTTGTCACTTGAGTTTCGTCAAGCGCAGGGGTGTTAACCTCACAATGGAACAGTGTAGTACCAATGAACTAAGTTCTGGTAATATTATTGAACATTTTTATTAATTTCATTTAGGGTACAATTGTTTTAAGTGCAGGTCTATTTCAAATTGAATTAAACTTCCTCATGCTGTTTAACAATTTTAAAATTTCAAAAGTAGTTTTATCAATGACATAAATAAGTAAGAGAGAAAACAAAATATATAATGTTTAATGTGTTTCTCTAGTCGTTAGAAAACGAGAACACTCATTTTCAACAAAAATAACGGGACAATTTAAAGGAGCTTTCGTAACGTTGAAGTCCATTGAAATCAAGTTCATCACCTTTCTTTCTCTCCCTCATTTCATCGTAGTTGTCTTTCTCTCTTCGACCCAACCAAATTTGAAAAGTTTTCCTGGAGAGAGGTTTCGTTTTTATCACATAAAGGGAGTAGATAACGATGTGAAACTTTTCAGTCTCTCTCTCGAGTCATAGCGGTTAATTACCATACTAATTAACACATTGTGGTGGAAAATGAAATGTTAGCTATAAAGCTAAACGAGTCGTGGGTAAAAAGTGGGTTTATGATCCCACGGTAAGTTTTATTGAATTTCGTACCATTTAAAGGTTCTAAGGTTAGTGCATATATATATCATCTCGTGAACTTTCAAATTAAATATTAATTTTATTCAGTTACTTGTAGGAACGTATGTTGATAGCTATTTTGGAAGATATGTATCATTATAAGTAATGTTCAAGTGTTGGCTGGCGTATCACTCCCGGCGATGCCTCGTGATCTTACTCGGCATGAAAGTTTAATATTAATTTCAATTTTTAGTATACGCTACAGTGCATCGTAATACAGAGTTTCGAATCTACTCGTTAATTTTCTTCTAATGTTCTTGAACTCGGTTTGAATTTGTCTTGTTCTATATGAGAATTTCTTGGTATATTTTCTATATTCTGGTTCTCGAAATCTTTTGAAAAATATCTACAATTACTTAGTGTAACCTAATACATTTTATAATTAATTGTTATATATATATATATATGAGAATCATTTACATTATTTTATGATAAGGTTTGTATTGATTCATCTTTCCAAAGAATAATGTTTTACATAGAATATTTACAATTCATATTCGTTTTGTTTTTCATGTTCATTCGATTACATGTAATCAATAGTTAATTTGATTTGATGAGTGCATATTATCTTATTCAATTTCTATGTAAAAATAAATAATTTTAGTGCTTAAATAATTACGTTGAATAAAAATGTCTGAACATGAAGAAAGAATTTAATGATTAAATCAAATATTAACGAGTAGAAAAATTACATATACCAAACAATCGTAGGCACAATGTACTTTAAAATAAATTATCGTACCAAGAATTTGAATTTGTAACCCATCTACAGTTAATAACCGTTCAAATGTATTGATTACTTATTAACATTGCGTTTAAAAGCTACAGGAATACTATTGGTTATGGATCACGTAATTCTGTACTCAAGTCACGTGATCGGCACTCCCTTTCAAAGCTGTCACACAATATCAAATGGAAGATTTGGAGCTTTAATATAGTTAACGTACACTCGCCCCCTTATATGTCAACAATTATACTGAATATTGCTTTTAAAAGTATTAGAACATGAGGGAGAATTATGCAGTATCGTATCTATACTGCTGTTTGTAGAAAATGCAACACCATGAAAGAATCATCAGAATCAAATGAAATTTAATGCAGAAACGACTTGTACTGATACAAATAAATGATGAAATTTTCAAAACAAAAGAAACAAATTAAGCGTCCGAAATCAGTATTTGGTGCAGCCACCATGCGCTGCAATAAGTGCTGCTATACGACGTGGCATGGAGTCAAACAGATGTTGAATATCTGCTTGAGGAAGAGAATTCCATATCGCTTGTATGCGCAACCAAAGTTCGTCTTTGGAAACTGCAGGACGCGGATCACGAGCGAGACGCCGACCAACCATATCCCACACGTGCTCAATAGGCGACATATCCGGTGAATAAGCAGGCCAAGGAAGAAGTTGCATGCGTTGTGCTGAACAGAAGTCTCGAACAGTCCGCGCAACATGTGGGCGTGCATTATCCTGCTGAAAGATAGCTCCAGGGATGCCTTGAAGGAAAGGAACGACTTCGGGCTGTAGCACTTCACGGACGTACCTGTTGCTATTGAGATTACCCTCAATTCGTATCAAATTGGATCGTCCATGATACGAAATCGCACCCCAGACCATAACTCCGGGTGTTCGACCACTATGTCGTTCAATAATACACTCAGGAAGGCAGCGTTGACCGGCATAACGTCTAACACGAACACGGCCATCATGGGTCCACAAATTGAAGCGTGATTCATCTGAAAAGACAACTTGGTGCCAATCAGCTCGCCTGTCTCTGTGCTCAAGACCCCACTGCCGACGCAGCCGTCGATGATTCGCCGTGAGGGGAATCCTGTATAAAGGCACCCTTGCACGCAATCCACGGCGCAGCAGACGACGACGAATTGACGAAGCCGACAATTGTACACCTGTAGCAGTAGACCAACGTGCTGCCAGCTGCCTGGAGGAAACTGTGCGATCATTCACCGCCATGCGGAGCAGGTGTCGATCATCGCGCTCTGACGTCACCTTCTGTCGTCCAGTGCCTGTTTTTCGAGTTGTTCGGTGCTCGTCGGTCCACTGCTTCCAAACTCGCATCACTGTGGAACTGTTCCGCTGCATACGAGCTGCTATTGCGCGATAGGAAAATCCTCCTTCTCGAAGGCCGATTATCCTCCCTCGTTCAAACTCCGTAAGTTGCTTGAATTTCTTATTCTTCCGTCGTGGAGGCATACTCAGGTCTCACTAAACGTTTGCCACTAACAAATAATCATAGACTTTTTTCAACGTCCCGCTACAGCACTTTATTTATACGCTTTCAGCATCAATTCAGAGGGCGCTGCGCGCGCCGCGCACGCGCGATGGCTCTGAAACTTTATTAATTTGCATAATATCCTATAATTGACATTTGCTGCGAATTTCATTTGATTCTGATGATTCCTTCATGGTGTTGCATTTTCTACAAACAGCAGTTTAAGACTCCATGTTTTTGTGATATGTATTATTTCCAAATTATTAGTATAACTTAGGTATTTTTTGTGTGCCTAATAATAATATTTCATTCATTCCATAGAATTGTAAAAGTAATTTTTTATCATTTTTCTTACTCTCTTAGTTGAATATGAACATAATTTTTGAAATACATTTGCGTTTGTGTACGATTTTAAATAAATTTATTACCTAATATGATACCAAATTTTCTTTTACATTTCTATAAAAAGTACTTATGAAAGCATATAATGAATCCAAAATATTTTTTCTCTGAGTAATACTCAAGTTTTGAGAAATAATTATATGTATGAAAAAAAAGTTTTAAAAAAATTAATTTTTCTAAAATTACTAATTTCTATAATATTTTCAAAGAAAATATGTAGTAATATGAGTTAAATAGACGGTTCACTGTATTTTGTATATTATTTTCTATATGAGAAGTAAATATTTTGCACATTTATGGAATAATTTTTTTTTTGGAATTGATTCGTACAGGTAACATATCTGAAAAATCAAGTACGTAATCAACTCAAAGAGAGAAAAAAAAGTTTTCGACCAAAACATTACTTTAATAGTTTAATAAATGAACCAAAATATCCTATTAAGCTCACAAAGTTCCAAAGCTTTACTAATAACACTAAAAATATGTATCACTAAAAGAAATTAATAAATTTGGTATTTTATTTTCCCGCATATGTCCTTGTATCCTTAAATATTAAAGAAGAATTTTTTTTTAATTTAATGAGGGAAAAGTCCTATAAAAAATAAATATTTGACATTTTATCGTATTACAAAGTTTCACATCTTTGTAAAAATTAAAACGATCTTTTTAATGAGATATAAGTAATATATGAATAATATGTAATATTTTTTCATTCTTCAGAATAATAAAACAAAATTATTTATTGCATATCAAGGCTCTATGCTGGAGAGGAAAATAATATTAATTTAACTATTGAAATTTATAAATTTTAGGTTTTACGTAAAGAGAATCAGTCCAATATAAAGGGGAAAATGATAGTTCTTAAAAATATTACAATTAATGTAGGTTGATAACAGTAGTTCAATAACAAACTTTTATTGCATCATCTTATAAATTTTTTTTCATTATATCATTCCATGGATTATATATTAGCACTGTAAAGAAATAAATTTTCGTTGTGTGTTGTGTTTATAACAATTATTATTTAATAAACTAGAGAAAATCATTCTCGCAAATTTAATTTAAAATCATGAGACACTTGTCTGACTTTATTCGCAAGTAAATTGTGTTAATAGCTTTACGTAGATGTAATATTTAAGTTGTAATTAAAACAAATTGGTACCCTAAGAATCCCGAAAATATCGATACTTTATATTAATTCGTATGATATCTGAAATCATTCGAAATATGCCTTTTAATTTCAAAAGATATATTTGATTATTTTCAATTACTTAACCAGTTTTCAAGCTTGATAGAAGAATGAACATTATTTAGATATCCACTTTTCAGGTCGTCTGCTAACATTAAATTGATATTTCTTCTTGTTGAATTCTTATTGATGTACTATTTTTAGAAATTTTATGTCTTCTTTATCAATAGAAATAGTGGTGAGTTGTGTAATGTTCCGAAATATAATTTGGTAGAACTGTGCTTAGGAATAACTCTAAATTGTTTAATATATTTTTTTAATACCAAAATCAAAATTAATGAGTGTTTGAAAATGTTTAACAATTAAAAAAAATATTTTAAAAAAATCATAATAAATAACAGCAGCTAATGGAAAAATATGCATAGTTTCATGCATTATATTCTGAAGCATACTAGGAAAAATTGTAATACTTGTTTATAGAAAACCTTATGAATTTCTAAAAAAAACCCTTAAAAATGCTTTAACAACTGGATTTCTTTATGACTTTACATCTCCTTTCCAACCAAATGAAATGTGGTAGCACAAATTAGGAGCACTTAAAATATGTAGTGAATAGATATAATCAAGTCGCGTATAAAAAACATAAACAGTTGGATATGAAGATATAACGGTTACTGTAATGGAATTATTGAGGTAGTTGAAAAAAAAGCGCGAGTGTGAAGGCTTTGAATAGTACGAAGTAGTTACTTGTGTATCTGTTAGATCTAGAAGAAATTTGGACCTGAAGTTGTCACGTCGTGATCATCTCCATTGTAGATAACTCACAATCGGGTATGGGTATCCAGGTAAGATTAAGCTTTGGTATTTTTCAGAGTTGTTAGTATCCTTGTTGAGTGATAGTGAATAAGAAGAAAACTCTTCCATGTTTAGAGAAATAATGAATAAGGTTTATAAAAAAATTGTCTACATTCTTGAACCGATTTTGGGGTAACTGCTTTAGTAGAGAACCTTCCCCATTTTACAGGTACAGCAAACAAGGATTTGAAAAGTTATTGACCACACTCTAAAGCTATTTTTGGGTGGCTATTTTAATCACATTACCTGTGCTTGGCATTATAATGAAAATTTTATATTTCCGATTTAATTAATTTGAAAGAAGAATAAGGTAACAGAAATCTGTTTAAAGACTGCACTGATTTCTCTAATTATTCAGTATTTTTTCCTATATGTTAAGGCCTTTTCAAGGTATTATTTAAGATATTTATTTCACGGTATTGTTTATTTTAGGTTGTAAAATTAACTATTATGAACTATCATGAGGTAAAAAGGATCTGTTTTCTCATTGACTTTAAGAGTAACCAGATTGTGACGCATGATAAGTTCCGGTTTATTTAGAACCATTTAATTAATTTCATTCAATATGAGAGCTCAATAAAATATATTCTTCATTAATGCAATTCATCAAAATATATTCTGATCATTTGAATCTGAAAAATAGTACTTAAAATACTCATTTTATTTTGGAAAAAGTGATGAATAATGAATGATCACAATACACTTTTATTTAGCAGAATCATCAATGTTTTATCATCAAGATAAAGAGTCTATTTTCTGAGAATGACATTTTTTTAAGACAAGGAGATTCGGAAGATAATGGGGAATTTCGAAAAGGTTGAAATTTTATGACAAATTGAGTTTTACTGAAGCAAGCATTACTCCAAATATAATGAAATGTTATCTAAGTTTTCTACTTCTATCAGTCGATTATTCTTTAAATGAACTGAAAAAAGTTTTTTTAATCTCATAAGCGTTTTTCTATTTTGAGACAAAAGCCTTCCTTTTTCTGACAGCTTAAATACTTTAAATTTTCATTACCTATATTGTTATGAAATAAATTAATTTTATTTCATCTTGAAAATATAGAATATATTAATCTCTTTTACTAATCGGGAAACCACAGTTTCATTTATAAAATGGAACGATACATATTTTCGCATTATGTAAAGGAAGTTACATAAGCATAATTATTTAGTACAGTTACTTTTTTGTAAACAAAAGATGTAAGCATACCACTAATTATATTTCGCAAATTTCTGGCATTTTAATTTGTTGCTTTCATTTATATGGAAACATTTGTTTTAAAAAAGTATCTATAATTTTTCTAAAAATGTTTTCATACAAATCAATTTGTTAGTATTTGTCTATATAATACATTTTTATGATTATAGTACAGGAAGATACCATTTAGGACTCAATATGTTTTTGAAAGGTGATAATGCAAATTCCTACAGCTCTATCTCCGTAAGAGCTATCTGACTTATAGTAGTTATTCCATTTAGACGCAAGAATGTGACTATAAAAGAAGGAGATATTCTTAAGTTGTGATATTGCTTAACAGAGAAGGTGTTATTGTTGTGATGTCGTTTAATTTCGTTATTAATTTATGCTTTTGTAAAAAAATTATATATCTTGGAAAACTTTTCAATTATTTCTTTCAGTTATGTTCCTATACGACAAAAATCAAATTAAACAACTTTTTGTGAAGGGAATTTAATCTAGAATAGAGAATGGGAAACATGTGACTAAATTTAACAAAGTTTTGCATAATTATAAGGTTATTTTTAATTATAAGTATATATTTTACTTTTAATTACAAAGAATAATTTCTCTAAGAGTACGCCTCTTAATAATAAAATCATTATTACCTCACCAAAAAAAATGTTGTTTTAAACAAAACTCCAAATCCTATTCATAGAGTTAACACTATTTCACCTCTGATGAATTTGTAGCACAAAAATAAACTCACCTTCTTTGTCAAAGCGATTAAAGCAACCAGTTCTACTATCTAACTTAATTTAAAAAAATAAACACGTACAAATACCAATGTTCAGCAGCACATTTATTTACAACAAACCTTGTGGAGGCTTTCTTCAAATCACTTGCAGTATTCTCATTTTACCATGAAATAGCACATTAGAAAAATCTACTTCTGCATGCGCAGATATGCAAGTTTCAGATGTTCTGCGTGAGAACATGTAGTATTGGCATTTATAGCCATGACACCATCAAAAGAACGCAGCAGAAAGGAAAAATTGTTTTTGTCTTGGTGAAACGACTTCTGTCCTTCACTAGTTCTCCAACTTGATATTGTTCCTAGACATGTATGGACCTCTTTTTCTCTGTTGACGACCGGTACCTGCTGAGTACATTTCGCATCAGTAGAAGACATTTTGTACTAACAGATTCATCTTTCTCGCAGCTCAATTAAACAAAAGCTTTCTAAATTTATTTTTAGATACTTGATTCTTTTTTCAACTGATGTTTACGAGGTTACTCGATAGTTGTTAAATGTCATTGTATCTATACTACCTTCAGAACTTTCTAATACGAGCTATATCTCTTCAGTTATCCATTAAGGATACCGGGAAATGTGGGGAAATTACGGAATACTGTATCTTATATTTCAGGTTTTTGTAATATATGTCTTTACAAATTATTAGTAGAACTTAGATTTTTTTATGTGCCTAATAATGATATTTTAATCATTCTATAGGATAATAAAAATATCATTTCCTAAAAAAGATTTTTTTTACTCTCTTAGTTGAATATGAAAATGATTTTTGAGATATATTTGTGTTTAGGTGCCATTTTAAAGAAACCTATAGCAGAATAAGGTTTTAAATTTTTTTTATACTGCTATAAAGAGTACATTGCATATAAAGTGAACCAAAAAATGTTTTCTCTAAGTAATACATAAGTTTAAAAAATATACATGTGAAAAAGAGATAAAAAAATTAAATTTTTCAAAATTAAAAAAGTTTTATAATTTTTTTAAGGAACATATATAGTTATACCATTAAAATTTCATTCACTGTATTTTCTATATTATCTTCTATTAAAGGAGAAAATATTTTTTGTATTTAAGGAATATTATTTTAAAAAATAGTACCTAAAGGGAAATATATCGAAAATGAAAATATATCTGAATGAAAATATACCTTACCCAAATTCATCTCATAGGAAAGAAAAACGTTTTGACCAAAAAAATATCTTCATAGAACAATAAATAGATTAAAATATCATTATTAAGTACACAAAATTCCAAAGCCTTGCGAATAATTTTGAAACCATAAATATTTCAAAACTGAGAATCGTAAATTCGGTGCTTTATTTTATCTCAAGTCCTTGTATTCATAAACATTACTTATATAAATATTTAAATTTTCTTCTCCTCTTTTTGTTCTATTTGGATGGATGATTTTCTTATACATATAGCCATAAATATTATGATTAACAAAAATTGATGTTTCGAACATTAAACTGTCCTGGATCATTTACAAGATCTAATCTGAATCACTTGAAGTATGATATATGCTTATACGCATTGGATTACCCCCTCAATATTATGAGTATTGTATCATCCATAATAATATACACATGCTCAGAAGCAAACCTAAATTATTAGCAATATATAATTTTTTTCAGTCCCTGCTTAGTTATTACAAATGGTAGTTTTCAATAACTCATTCTTCTATATATTCATTGAGTTTACATAATAAATAACTTTTGTAACAAAATTACTTAGATAAAAACTTGAGCGCGTAAAATCACAATGCTAAATTCAGTTGAACAAAATAATTTCGTTAAATAAAAGCGGTGATAATCATTGAAGAACTAAATAGGATCTTCTCTACTAACATGATTGCTAAATATAGTGTCATCATCTACTTGAATATTTAATGCTCGCTTCAAACAATAGTATCTCTACATCCGAAATATACGTGGTTTTAACAATGAATGTTTAACATAGTTCGTACCCATCCATCTAACATGCATATAATATAGTTTGAGAGTAGGATTCCCTAGAGTACCCGTATTGGTCAAACATTAACCGTAATCTCACGATCGATACTTGTGTGCTATACACTTCAATCAAAATGTCGCATCTTCAGGTGCACTTTGAGAAAATTACTTCGACGACCAATATGTAAGCTTATTTACTTATAGAACTGCGCACAACTGATGCGCAGCTATTGTTATGAGATGACAATTTCGCCTTCCAGAATATACCGATTTTCATTTCTACCGGGAAGTTAAGAATTATATTAGTTTCACACTTAATAATAATTCTTAGTTAAGAAGTAATTTAAGTAAGAGTTCATTACCATGATAAAATGTTTGATAATATTTCTGACAGATAAATCATATTTAATTCTTAGTAAGTGTTTTATATCTATAAAAAAATATTTTTATTAATAATTGGCAATTGGGAAAAGCAAATAAATAAAAAAATGACTTAAATAATTATACGTTTTTTCAACTGTTCAAAGTGTAAAGTTGTTTGCCTTAAGCAAATATATTTCTGTAAGCTTAATACAGTCTATTCGGGATTTTCTTATATTCACTTTCCACTACATTCGTATTAAACTGGTTTTTTTTTATTTCATTTGATTTTGAAAGAGCATTTAATTACTTGCACATTATTGAAATTTGACATATGAATTTTAGTGTATTGATATTTTTAAATGTTCTGATTGAACAATGTCGTGTTACATGTTATAAACTATAAAAATAGGTATAAGAGTTTATGTATACAAAAAAAGTTATCACCTTCTTATACGTTAAAATTAAAAATAAAATAGCCTTTCTTTTCCGAATTTCATGTGAAGATTTCTGAGAAATGAAAAACACAAAATGATACTGGATTCAATGGTTGTGTAAAATAATCATTACGAATCTGTTCGAATATGTTTAATGATATTCCGTTTTATGTTACGTAATAATATTTATATAATACACTGAGCCTGTAGCTATGAAAGATATCATAAAACAGGCTTAAGATTTTTATTATGTTGATTCGAAAATACCTCTCTAATAAAAAAAATTAAAATTCATGTAAAAAGAATGTATTTTTTTCTTATATTTTGTGAGTTAATTCTTATGAATAACTTGTTATAAGCCTTGTATTGATGCTTCAAATATATTATTATAGGATTTTTTATTTTTATTTTTAATGAGGTGTTAATTTACATTATCTGTATTATGATATTGATGGTATCTTTGGATTGTATTTAGTAAAGATACAGATAGAAAACATTATATGTTCGTTGATATTTGTCATACAACATTTTTCATTCCAAAGTAATACCTGAAAATAACTTTTGCTTTTCCACACACACATTTCATTACCTTCAGATTCCTTTTATTTCTCAAAAACAGTCACGTGGCTGCGGAAAAGAGGGGTCGGAATTGCTTCTGTAGAATATTGGTTTCCAGTCCTGATGCCACAAAAGACCCACCTTGAAGTGGTGCTGATGCACGTTAAGTGTGTAGAAGCTCTAAGTCCTTCCAAGGTGAAGTGTGGAAGAATGGAGGGATATATCTCTCAAATGCTCCCCTTGTCATTTGACCAAGGTTCAAAATTACGAGGTCCGTCATCAAACACCTACTTGCTGTTTCTATGTGTTGCCAGAAAAAGCCATCAATAACTTAATATACCGTGCTTTCTAGAATGTCTTATAACACAATATCTGAAAAATGATAATGGATAAATTTTATTTTCTCAAGATATTTTCTGTATTTTATAACATGAGGCTTCTAATATGTGTAACATAAATCATACAGTCAAAGCAACTTTTTGTTAAAGAAAAAGAAGCGGGAAATTATTAAAATAATATACATAATGGTGCAAATTGTATTTATGTCTCAGATGATTATGAAATGTATTCAAATTCCATATCCTTAGTGTTACATGTACAAGATGTACAATGCGGCAATTATTGGTAAAGTCAAAATGAATCTAGATTGTTAGAAAATTCACAGAACTTTTAAAATGTATCAATAGACCCATTTTCTGTGTTTATTCAAATCAAATTAAAAACAAATATAGTGGGAATTGAATATTAGAAAATAATTAGACGAGCTCGGGTTATGTATTTTCTGTTTCTTAGTAGAACAAAATAAGTAGATTTTGCCCTTCATAGTTAATATCACATCTGCTGTTATGTGTCTAAAGGACGGAATATGCTAATTAATGAAATTCAAGTGCACACAAATCTTGGAAACATTTTTAGATTTGAACATCTCTGATTAATTTTGTACATTATTATACATTTGAATTATTTTTTTTTTCAATTTAAAAAAGCTCACTTGTTCCTTTGCATATTGCAACATCTCATGAAACATTTGTATGAGAAATTAATACAATTTCAAAATTACGTCTATTTTTACGAGAAGTATTGAATCACTGATACTAATTATGCACATTTACAGAGTCAAATGCGTAAGCGTACATGTCTGTGGAGTTGTGTTTGTGGAAAGTATATTAGCGCACGAAGTGCGATTTATCTGCTCATATCCTTCATGACATTCGCCATGTTACTCTCCATACTTGGTAAAATTTTATAAGGTGGTAAGTAAAATAAATAACTACGAACTTATGGATGATTGAACTATATGGAGAATTGTCTTTGAATTTAATTCAGAATAATCATAAGTGCAGGAGGCTACAGAGCTCAATGTAACGCCCAGTTTCATACCCAAATTTGTGGAAATATTTCAGTTCGTTGAAACCGTATCGAAAAGAACAAGACAAGATCGATCGAGATCCATAATGACAATGCGGTTTTTTATTTTGCACTTTCATCGTAGCCACTTCAGGATTTCTACAGTTTCGGGGCTCTTATATGAGCTGTATGCTCATATAAGAGCTACGTACCCGAGTTTCATGGTCTACAGTCGACCGTAGATTTCTTGACCAAGGGCTGTATATTATCAAACAATCCTTTGCTTGCGTCCCGATTACTGAACCACGCAAGAGATCACGCTTGCAGACAAGATTGCAGATAACTTGCAGATAACTTGATCAAGATTGAAGACAACTTGCTCCTCCGACTGCACTTCATTCAAACACCACATCTCTTACAGGTGATCTAAGATTCCGCCTGGACTCTGATTCTTGGTGCACCTGATCTTGTAAGGTGTTTAAGAAACGATACCATCCTACCCATTAGGAGGGAAAATACCTTTACGATAGTGAAGGTGTAATTTCTGGGACAGGAATTATACTGGAAGGTCACAGAAGCATGTATCTGTTTGACAAAAGCATATTGACTACTGTACAATGTAGAGGGGGGGATATTAAGTGTTCTATGTAGGAATTTTAAAATATACAAGTGGTCTTGATGTTAATGGACGACAGCGCTCAATTCCGTAGAACTGATTAATTGGAAAGTGAGGATATTCGTCGCATGGAATGTCCTAAGATATCTTCAGACCTTAACCATGTAGATGTTTGATACATTCTTGGCAGAGCAATTGTCTCTCGTAATCCCCCTCTGAGAACTATTCTTATGCTAAAATCTGTCTTTCTGCAGGTGTGGGATCTGTTATATTGAGATATTTGCTATTGAGACACCATAATTACCTCTTGTCCGGTAGGCTCTCACAGTGTTCGGCCTGTCCGGATGTGAGGGGAACTATACCCCATATTAGATTAGTTTTTAGTTCGATATCTAAATCAAAGAAACTAGATCGAAAAACTAAAGAATAGGATAGAACGTAAATCTAAGATATAAGATAGATCGAGAAAAACTGAAGTATTTGTACTTTTCCTAAAGTTAAATTTCTTTTATTTCTCTATCTAAAATATTATAATTGTTCTCAATTCCTGTACAAATTTCATTAAGATATTATAGATTAAATAATTTCATGAACCTTATGTAAATTATTAGAAGAAATTTGTAAGGAACCATTGGTCATTTTGTATAAGAACAGGCAAAACTTCAATATGATTACCAATATCTAAAATTAAAATGTATAAACGGGATTATGTAAATGTGGAAAGATTAATTGTTATTAATTTTTTTATCGTATTAATAATGTTGTGTAACATTTCATTGCATAATGGTAATTGGGCTTAAAGACACTTAGAGCATTTTATATTATTAAAATTATATTAAATTGTTGTAGAATATTATAATTGCTAAATACTGAGCAAATATTTTTTAAAATGTGTAAATCTAAAACATTTCAAGAGTCTTGGATGAATGATGAGAAGGAATTCGTAAAGTAGTTTTGGTTATTTTATTAAAATAATTACAATTTATCAGTACAATTTTCAATTCATGAAAGAAAAATGTATACCTGCGAAATCCATCTAAATATCAAACTATGTAGTATTATGGATTTATATTCTCCCTTTATTATTATTTTTTTATTTCACTGTATAGTTTGATTTGTTGGTACCGGATAATTTTCATTAGATTCATATTGCATAAAACAACGGAACTAACATCTAGATGCTTTAAAAAATAAAAAAGACTAGGAAAATGATGTCTTTTTTCACTTATGCTTAATTTTGTTTCAGGGAAAGTTTAATTACTATTTTAATTAAAAAATAAATTTATTATCACAGCATACTTTCTTTCTTTCTACTTTCCCTACTACTACTTAGAAATCCTACACTTATTGTAGATTCCTGAAATTCTATTTAGCATTTCACAAAATTATTTTATCTCTTGATGTAAGTATACAAATCTTAAGAATCAATATTTCATTTTAAATGTGCATTTGAAATGTAGTTTTGTTAATAAATAAGTATGTTTGATTTACAGAAAATTAAACCTCAAGAATAATGCTAAGGTACATTCAAAAATAAAAAAAATATTATCACCATTTTATTTTGCTTACAGATGATGAATGATTAAATATTCATAAGAAATTTTGTGTGTTGAAAGAACTTTTAATTAAATGTTAGTTCCTTTTAAGTGATGAGGAAAGATTAAACTACATTAACACATACTTGCTAAAACTCTTAAATTAATGAAAATTATCTTATATCTTCATGTTTCTCCAGTGATATTTAAGGTGATATTTAAGAAAGTTTGACAGAGTTTGAGTTTATTAAGTAAAGAGAATGGTTAAAAATTTTGAATATTCAAGAAATCATGGATTAAATATTATCAATTATTGCCACTAGCACATTTTTTTTAATAAATTACATGGAACAATTTAACGAGATAAAACATATTAGTATTAATTAAAATGGATTAAGATACATTACTTGACTAATTTTCTTCAATAAAAATGAGTTTAAGATCTTAAGTAATAATTTATAAATCTGTTTCAACGGGGGAGGATGTTAGTATACAATCACACTCATATTTCGAATGTTTTAAGACAAACGATAATATTTTAAAAATTAAAATGAAACACCTTCACTTCATTATTATCAAATAATCTTACAACGTTCTCTTCCATTAGGAATTTTTTCAAATTAAACCATAAATAAATTGCATTTTTAATTGTAAAAAGATTTCTCAGTGAAGCGAAAAGAAAATGTGTATTTCGATGACATTTCTTATTAAATATAATCCATTGTTCTTTTTTTGGAACAAAATTTGAAGATTATTACTCTCTCTCTCCTCTCTTTCTCTTTCATCGTTTGAATAATAAACAGTTTCATACTATCATATTGAAACAAAATACTGCAACCAGAATATCTACAGTTCCTTGTTTCTAATGTACTAAAGAGTTTTATATCATGAATTAAAAATATCAAATCTTTGCTTGCAGCCATTCTTAATATCATTATATTTTCAGAATTTAAACACTGTCATTTCACATTCTGACATTTATAGGTTTAATATGTTCTGTTTGGTGGCCTTTTAAACACGCTCGTACATAAACGGTGAAAATGAATTTTTTTTTTCAGAAATACATTAGACATATTACAAGAAGAGAAATACACTGAATAATAATATTTCCTCTTAAAATTTATTCTACCATAAGTAATATAATTCAACAATAAAAGAAATAAAATAACGTTTAATATTCAAAAATATTGAAAGAATTTATATATATTTATATACAAAGCATAACAAATATATTAAAAATTAAAATGAAAAATTATTTATCACATTTTTTAAATGCAAAGAAAATGTAAGCTAGCGATAGTTTGTATTTATATTAAACAATTTTCATTTTAACTTGTATCTTGCACAAGTCACTTAATATAGTACCTTTTTTTAAATAATAAATATGCTGTTTTGACAGCTGGAATCAAAAATAAATACTACAGGAACAAATATCAACTTCAACGCAATATAATGCATGGAATATTTTATAAACAAGCTAAGGATTTATGTGGTAGTTTAAGAATTATTCACAACTTTTCCATCAAGGAAACATATCTATTCAGCCACTAATAATTTATTTATTTTTATTTTCTGCCGAATAATGAAGTTACAAAGGTTGAAAATTAATTTTAGCATCTTCACTGATAATTTCTTGCTATTAAGAACTTGCGTAAATCAAATTGCGTGGGTATATATATATCTTTATCTTTAATAATATGTTAAAGATTATGTCACGATTCTTGAGTTATGTGCAGTTTTGTGTGGTATTTTGAATTGTAAATAAAATTGATGTCTTATTTTGTTGATGATTTTTATCACTGTAAATTTATTCTCATTTATAAACATAAATATACAGCAGATTAATAATGCACATCTTTACGATATGATACTTTAAATCAATAAAGAACGAAAATATTTATTTGGTAAAATAAATACAGAATATTAATGTAATAATTCCCATAAGAATGTAGGAAGAATAAAGATTATTTGTCACTCCAAACCAAGCACTGGATGGTATGTTTAATAACACACACAATTATTTTTTATTTATAGATATATAATTATTAGGTAAAATATTATGTGAAATACAGATGATTACAAACTCTAATGACTTTCAAAAGATATTTACAACATAAAATAATATTTAAATAAAATAAAAACAAATTAGTTAAAATTATAACTAAAAATTAAATTTCAAATACTATCAAACGTAAAAAGAATTGTATTGAAAATGAGCCAAATTACCAAAGTGCCTTAAATAAAATGATAATTTTAATACAGCCAAAAACAATTAAAGAATATTACATAATTTTTAAAAAAAATTAACAACATTAAAATTATAGTAAAGTAAGAGAAAGAAAACACATAAGATGGAGGTTTTGTAATTAATACTGCTTCATTTATTGGAATGCATATATATATATATATGTATATATATATATATATATATATATATATATATATATATATATATCTTGTTCACATTTAATTAGAAAGCATAAAACGTAAATTACAATAAAAAAGTATGCTATCTAAAACATATATTGATTACTAGCGAAATCGTAGTTACAAGCTCATAATCAGAAAATTCGCATATTTCTAGCACTTATCACATGACATATTGCTGTAAAATGTAAAAGACGAGTGAATTTTTCGAATTGAAATTTATATGTATATGTTACGGTATGCTTCCCAGCAATAAGTTTTAACAAGACGATGAAACCAAAATTTTGTGATTAAAGTGTGAATAATGTGGATTTTGGAAATTTCTAAACTCATGCAAATCGCTAGATATAAACCACCTTGTCGCCTTGGAACATCTACAATAATGAAGTGTGCAAGGATTGGAAAGATGACATTTTGACGGAATTGTTAACAGCTTTTGTGAACTATTTCCATTCAAAAATTGACTACCCTCAAATTGCTAACAACCGAGCCATGTCTGTATTTATTGTTCTACGTCGTTTACAAGCAAACGATTTTTATGTTTATTGTAGAACGTGGTCAAATCTAGTGTTCAAAATTCATCTTAGAAACAGGCTATTACTTCTGGAAAAAGAAACACACGGATTGAAAAAAATGAAGGGCTTAAAGTTCTTTTCAGGAATGAAAGGTAATTGAATATGGATGGCTGAGATATTTGGACAAATTATTGGTATGACCTCCAAAGTTTTCCTGGTACTTTCGTTTGCCGAATAGGGTGGTAGACTATCTTGGTGTGGCGTAATGTTTCATCGGCGTAAAGTTAATGTTCGGAAGATTATCAGGTGGTGTAATATAACATATATATATATATATATATATATATATATATATATATATATATATAT
>BMAW01029024.1:103085-114777 GCA_019974015.1 Nephila pilipes | reverse complement strand
TCTGTATCCCAGTAACAGCAGAAAGTACCATCTATCTTAGGGTAGCTTTGAGAGACATGTTATATAGAGAGGTATATACATATACATAATATATATATACATATGTTACATATATATATAGAGCATATACATATATACATATATATATATATGAGCAGAGGTTATACATACATACATATATGAGCATATATAAGAGAGTTATATGATATATATGAGCATATACATATAAGTATATATAGAGCATATATACATAGATATACATATACATATACAAGGCTGGCTACATATAAGAAGATATATTGAAAGAGAGCATATATGGTATATAACATATATATAAGAAGATATACATACATACATATATACTCAGGCAAACCGGAGGATCTATACCAACATTTTACTTTACCCTACCACACCATTAAAACCAATCATAAGTTCGAAATGCACGATTGTCGACTCCATTTGCAGATAGTTGACAGACAGACTTAATAATATTTTGCGATAAAAGGTCATTCAATATTAAAATACCATTTTGGAACAGTCAATCTTACACAGATCCATTTGCAAGAATATTTTATTGGCAGCTTTTAATTAATAACAGAATCTAACGCAGACTATGAAGACAAAAATTAATAACATTCAAAAGTATCTTCAACAACTGTTTGTGCATCATGATTAGTCAGATTTCAATCTCCAAATACTTATATACATCACAAATATATTAAACATCTTTTGAATCGTGATTGAATTCCAAATCCACCTCACAACAATAGTCCAAAAAGTCGGCATTTAGTGTCTAGCCATGAAGAATCTATTATTTCATTTACACAGCCTGTACCTCCCTCTGACCGTTATACCCTTTACGTAAACTTATTACCAACTAATTGTTTTGCATCCTTTTTTACATTTTATACCAATCAAAGAATTTAAATCTTTTTTTCAATTTACTAGATGATGTGTTACATTTTCATTTTGAGTATTGATTAATATCTGACAAAAGAAAATCATCTCGTATACATATTTGAATCTTCATTTCTTTGGAATTTGTAATGGTACTTATATTCTTTGATCTGTGACTAATTTTTGAATGATGTGCATTTTTGTAAATTTATCCTTGAAAGGTTTTGCATTTTTAACATGAACTTTTCTTACAAAATTTGGATTCCTAATTGAGCCTACAGTTAGAGGTTCATTTTGTCAGATTGCGATTTTTAGCAAATTTGTGCACTTTTAACTCGAACTCTTTGCAATCTTGGATTTCTAATTCACACCTAAGCAAAGGGAAGGTTGTAACCAATTAAACTAGTTTAACCACTTAACTCGTTCCCTCAAGCCCGATATTGCTTTTGACTTGCTAGTTCCATATTCTACATTTATTTTCTTCATTCATTTTTCTGGATTTCTTTTCATTTTAATATTTTAATTAATCTTTCATGATTTTCCAGATATATATGAGCAGGAGATGAGCATATACTTTATATATGTTATGTGTATATGGGATGTTATTATATATATGGAAAGATATTATTGTTAAGTTATATATACATGATACATATATATATATATATTACACAAGTTAATATAGTATATAGGTTAGCAAGAGACATATATTAAGATAGGTTACGTGTTATATACATATATATACATATATATGAGAGTGAGTATATATAGAGCATATAATTATATACATATATGCCATGGTTACATGTATATGAGAAAGAGGAGGAGAAGAGATAAGAGTTATATATATATTATTACAGCCAACTCTTTCACACGGAAGAGTTCCTTAGAAAACGGCAAAAATTACATGACATTGTAAATTTAAATGTTCCATGAAGATGAAAAGACTTAAAATGTAAAATTCAAAAACACCGTGCAAAAAGGTAATAATGAACTGGTATTTGACATTTGAAAAACAAAAACAATTTATTTTTATAACGAAAAATAAATTGCAATTGTGAAAATTCAATCATATTTGGCCTAAGCAAATATAAAAATTCAACCGAAATTAGTGAATAAGTATGGTTTACTCTAGCACCTATATTTGTCGCTACTAAACAAATGCGCATCGCTGGTTCCAAACTGATCAAATTTGTTACTCATGAATAGATGTGTCATATACATCTATCACAATTGTCGGCTTTGATTCAAATGAAAAATTTAATTCGTTATTAACGGCCACTGTTGGTTTTTATTGTGGTTACAAAGTATGTTATTAAACATTATTATTATTATAATTATTATTATTTTGGTTTTTCAAGTTCGTTAAATAATTCTTGATATCCTGCTACACAAAGCATCAGATTACATTCAAACTTTAATGCAAGCTATATGTCGTAGATCATGTGGAGGCAGAATATATTGATTAATATTTGCAGTGTTCTGGCGCATCGGTATTAAATCAACTTTTAATAGTTGAAACTCACTTTCTACTTCGTCATTATCGACTTCTGTATTATCATAAACTGTCATAAATTCAATCAAACTGTCCTCATCCTCAAGTCTTTCTAGCATAAATCCTTTGTTGTCAGCCGTTACATGCTAAACCTTGACCTGACAGAGCTATACTCAGAGACACGTAACTGAACGAAGCACAACATTAACTCCAGAATACAAAGTAAACAAACCATGAAGTAGAACAAGTTACTCAAACATATGTGGGCGTAAATCTACCGTCTTCTGATTACACTATATATATAAAAATATTTTTGGGATTCGTGCTAGAACAAAAATTTCGTGTAAAAAAGTGTATTGGTTAACCATGTTATTTCAGTATCATGTAAAAAAGAGTTTTATATATGAACTTTGATTGCATCCATATCCTTATATTTTCTCTTAAAATGTCTACCTATATTTCTTATTATGAACTTTATTGGAAACGGTAAGCATATTGTGTAACTACAATATTTTTTTAAATATCAAAATAATAAGTCCAGACAGACATAAAATGGTATCAGTCCCAGTATCAGATTTTTGAATAATATTCTTTTCTATGTGTGTGTGTGTGTATATATATGTATTTGTATATAATCGAGAAGGCACGTAAAGTTTCAATATAACTGAATTAGTCGTAATTCATTCTTTTTAAATTGATAAGAGATTACTGTTAAAATCCTTAATTCCATTATAAACAAATGAAGACTTAAACTTGTAATCTAAAACTGCTTTTATTTTAGCATGATCTGCCTATTTTTAAGTTGAAATAATCAGCATTAAATTAAGTTAATACGAAAATAAATTCATTTTACAAAAAGCATTTAAAGGATATATTAACCCAAGCAATATTCTGTATATTAAACTGTGTTTTAAGTACATTTCCTGAATTTCTCTGAGATATAAGCAACAAGAACTAAGCCAAAAAATGCTGTTGATATTTAAATAATTTTTGAATAATATTCATAAAAGTAGTGGAAACTACTTGAAATCTAAGTCTTAATATTCTTTCAACTAGTTTAAAGTCAAGATATTATTCCTAAAATTTGCCTCAAAAATAACGAAAGCTTTATCTACCTTTTTTTATTAAATTTTTATCCTCCTTTTGCTTTCATTCTGAGGCAACTCGAGAACACGAAAAATTTGGAGAATAGCGAAAAGCGAATACAAAAGCCGGGAAGGTTTCCTGATTGAAGGCAAGGGCTTTGAGAATCCAATCTTCATATGGAATTCCACAAGGGTATGCAAGACGGAGATAAAAGGTGACCCTCGGTTTTATAGGATTCCTCTTCTTAGAGCAGGGAAAAGGTAATCAAATTCCAAGCACAGAAATTCATGAAACTGCTCGATAACATCCAGGACTGATTATAGTGGAGATTTTGCAGGATTTACTGTAAATTCTCCAGTTAAAAAAAGTTTTGGGTCATCTTAATAATTTTCTCTTTTTGTTGAATATAGAGGGACATTTATTGCTTTGAAATTGTTTCTAAGAACTGTGTTATTTTTTGTTGGTGTCGATGGAAGGAAGTTTAGAATCATATTTAGTAGAGTAGTTTTTCGTGCTAGAATTGTACTAATGTAGGACAGATCGCGATTGTTTGATTATCAAATAATAAGATCTGTAGTAGACATTTAATTTTGGTAAATGTCATATATCAATTTCGAAAATTATCTTAAATGTGTAAAAACTGTATTGTTTGTATATATTTTATGTATTTCGCATATTACGAACAAAATGCCTAATTTTTCTAAATTATGAATTGCTATTTTTTTTTTTTTAGTTTGTAAGTTTTTGATAAAGAAATAGATTCTTTTATTCTTTTAAAAATGGCTAATCTTGTTCACATATTCGATTCTCGTTTCATAACAAAATTCATTTTGTTTCTATAATTAAAAATTTTGTAGGTAATTCTATAAACCAATAATTTTGTCCATGCGTTATGGATATAAATTCCCGTTATAGCCTTAAATATAAATGTAAATATATGAATGAATTTTTAATAATTTCAAAAAAATTACGTCTCGTTAAACTTAGAAAGTTATTTTCTACAAGAAATTCATAATACATTTCGCGAGGAATAATGAAAGTGTCCAGAGAATTAAAAATATGTAACTACCTGCGTTAGTAAACAGTATCATAATTTAACAATCAGTTCGTAATTTTTATTTCACACTCTGTAGTCTAAAAAGGCATGAAATACATTCAACATTATTGAGAAATGTATTGTCTTCCATGTAATAAAATATATTTATTTCATGAAACCTATTCTCGTTTGCGTGAAAATTAATAAATATTATTGCTAATTTATCTCTACAACGTATGCTCACATTTTCTAAACTCAGATTGTTGTAAATGACTTGGAGAATATAAGTGGTTTATAATATAAAATGAAAATAATAAGCAATTTAAGGAAATGTCAACACTAAAAGTTTATTAGATAGTTTAATATTGGCTTATTTAACGTATTCTACAATTATGAGTAAAATAATGGGTTCAACTTTCTATGCTATCTAGCATTGATATAAAACATTGAAATCGAATATTTTCTTGGATTTTTTATTAATAAATCTATTTAGAATAAATAACTAAATTTATTCTTTATCAACTAATATGTTTAATGTAAATCGTTACAATTTGCCTCACATCAAAGCTAAAGTGACTTAAACTCCTTATATAACTCTGCAGGTATTATAAATTTCAATAAATAATCAAAAAGATCACAAATCCAATTGAAGAGACATCAGAAAAAAAGGCAACACAAATTATTTACTACCTTCCCAGTATATGTAACGTCACTCTCCCTCGAATCTCTCAACCTGTTTAAATCCAAATTTATAATTAAACAATTACGTATTAGCTTATGAACTCACTCGCACCCACTAAGATTCTTTTCGAATACAGCAAAATTTATTCCTATTATTCTAACCAGGAGTCTTACAAACATCTTTCAGGTTTCTCGTTATCATCTCTCTTACTTCCTATTATATTCCAATTTATTTAGATTATATATCACTAAATCTAATTTAATTTATTACACTTCTTAACTTTTTCTAGTTTCCCTAATTATGAATCATTTGGTTGAAAGAAATGTAGAATGCTATGTATTTCAAATCATAAAATACCCCTAAAATTAATAAAGAGAAAACCGAGAATATCCCAATATTACAAAGTTTTAACAATATTACCTATGCAAACAGTACTACTAACTTCAGTAATTTTTTTTATATAGTTCTTATCTGCTAAGTAATTGATTAATGTCAAAATTGTACATGATAAAGCAAAAAATATCATAAACTACATTTTGTATAATAGAAGAAGAAAACTATTTCTTGAAGTGCAGTATTTAACATATTTTCAATAGAAATTATGTTTTTATACAACATTTTGAAAAAAAATTCTGGAACTTTTCTTTGTATCATGAGATCGAAATAAAATGGACCAAAATATATTATACTTATTCTTAATAAATTTTCTAGAAAATACTCGAACTATGGAACATGGAGTCGCAGAAGAGTCCAAAGGGATTTTGTTTTTGTACAATAGGTTGAAAGAACGTAATTTAAATTAATTTTTTTTTTATTTAACATATTTTCTAAATAAAACAGCATTTGCTGTATATCAATAGTTCTTAATATTGTTTTTATGTAACATACTGAGTCAAAGAATCTACAATTTAGGAAAAAAATTGTGTTTAAATTACTATTTTTGTTCAAACATTTCAACTTTATTGGAAAGTTTGGTCAAGTTAAACTTTTAGTGTTTCTTGAGAACTGCCTTTCCTTCAAACTGAATTTCATAAGACTTAAGACATGCCATTTTTCAAAATATAAATGAACAATTTTTTTACACAAAGTAGTTTTTATTTTTCTTATTAATTTTTTGTTCTTTTAAAGGTCCTTGTAGTCTAGTGGTGATAGTCATGAACTCGCGGTAGGCGTTGTTTCCATAGAATGGTATGACTTTCAGTCATTATGTTACACAGACCTGCAGTGGAATAGATTTAATTAATGCTCATTCTGTCCCATTTTTCTATCTCGAAATTCTACCGTTGGCATGGAGTTAAAGTCTGTTGAATTAGATGTCTGGTCTGTAGAGTGAGTGTTCAGGAGTGAAGTTTATAGAGTGAGTGTTTTGGTGTTGTCCCTCGATTGAGGTTCAAAATTACGAGATCCGCCAAGGTCTCGTTTTGCTTCTAAATCCTTAAATGAACTAAATTTCACAAACAGCCAATTAATTTTATTTTATTTAAATATGTCGACAAATAAAATACTCTATCAAAATCTTCAGTACAATATGACAGTTGAAACTAACCATCAATTGATTCATGATATTATATGGAATAAGTATGTTAAATAAAACTTAATAAAATTAATGACCGTTAATATTTAAATCCAAAATTTTACAAACATACAAAAATTGTAAATACGTTACGTATATATTAAGTTATACATATTAAGTTATGAAGTTGGGATTTATAAACTTCTTAATTAATTGTAGATAAATATATTTCCCTTTATATTTACAAAACTTTGGAGTATGAAAAATAAGTAAATATTTTTTTTACTTCCTACTGAAAAGAAAAACAGCAATCAAAGGATTTTAAGGCAGATTTTTTGTTTTGTTTTATAAGCTTTATTTAGGATTTACAAAAGACTATATGAAAAAAAAATACCGTTCATATATTACTTTAACTTTCAATTAAACCTAATACTTAGAAAATTAAATAAATTAAAATTATAAAAAAATATCAGAATAAATTACAATAAGGTTGTAATGAATAGCATTTACCTATTAAAATTAAATTTCACATAGACCTATAGAATTTTGAAAGCCTGTTATTGAATAAAGTATTTATAATATGCACAAAGTATAAATTTACAATTAAGTTGATTGTATTTTTATGACACATCCAAGACTAAGAAAATGCAGTCTTTCATTCTATTCATTTCAGAAAATTCAGAAAAAGATAATGATAATTTTTTATAAAAGACTTTTAAAGTAATTAATAATTATTTTGATTCATGTTGGGAAATTGGTCTTTAAAAATGGTTGAGAAAATGGAGGGGGAAATGCTGGTTTAATTCATCGTAAAAAATGAATAATTTTATTCTTCATTTCATGCACAATAACTATTTTCAGTTTTTTATTATATATAAAAGTTTGGTTAAAAACTGCAAATAAAATTAAATATCAGTGAAAAATACTTTATTGAAAATAATTTATGTATTTCGTTGCTTTGAAAATCACAAAAATTAGAAATAAAATTGTTTGTATTTCTTATACATAATTGATGACTAAATATAATATATTAAAATGTACTAAGAGTAAAAATGATATTGTCAACAGGGGGACCTCATCGAAGCTTAAAATACGCTATGGACTATTTGTCTAGATTTTATAAACTTTAGCAGTAAAGGATTTTTCGATTGCAAAAAATTTTAATTTCAATTTGTTACTAAACGTGCCGTTTCTTATTCGAATTTTGAATCTATAGTAAACTAACTCTCATAATCTTTGCTTTCGTAATGAGTGGCATTTAAATCATCTATTTGACCTATCAATGATCACCAGAAGAATTAATTGGTAGTCGTACGTTAAGCTCATCCGAGTCATAATCTCCTCCGTGGTGTGGTGTGGGAGAGAAGTCAGGAAATTTCCAGCCCAAATGTTGACTATGTATTAAGACTTAAATCCTAATGAACAGGCTATGTCTCATTAATTGATTGCTTATAAACTGATTTTTTACTTAAAATTTTAGTATTACTAGTGTCGGAATTCATAATTTTGACTCACAGTCAAGTGATAATTTTTACACTCCGCTAAACTTTTACTCTCTTGAAACCTACACCATGCCAACATGTCTATTTTAAGCTTCATCATATTTATTGTCATTCGAATCTTCTTCAGTCTTGATCCCTCAAATCCTGATTCCACTTGACCTTTGAATGTGGATTCAAGCCCTCGAATTCGACTAAATCAGCACAAGGTGTGACACAAAAGATCTTCATATACTTTTAAATATATTGTTACGTACCTGCGATGACGCTCTCCTGTAAAATTACTCATAAAAAGGGAAAATACAGTTTCAGAGATTTCATTGGTCAGGAAGGAAAGCTTAAGCAATGAACCCCCCCCCCAACCATGGCGACGGATATGGAGTCCGTTTTGATGACCATACAATTTTGTCAACAAAAGAAAGATTATCACAAATGCCAGAATTTTCTCGAAATCTCATTTAAGTCGAAAGTGTTAGACTTTTTCTGTGAGTTTACATTTGGCTGTGACAGCTATAAATACGGAGGAGCGTGAAACTGCTCTAATTGGTTGGGAATTGGCCAAATGAGAAGTGACTTAAATCTGTATCAGCCGGGGCTGCCGCAAGCTATCGGATTCTGTATGAAGTAGTACTTAATCAATGGTACGAGCTAGTTCTTTAGTGAGCTGAATGTTATTAAAATTACTGTGGCCATTATTATAACAGCTGCTTTATATAGTATGTGTTGCTGATCTGTGCAAATGTAATTTTTGTTCCAGTTGTGTCACTAATCTATACAATACCTTGCTGTTTTTCCAAATCACGCTATTAATATGTATAAGTTTTCTACCTGTGTTTCGTGTTTTTTGAATATTTGTGAATAAAGCGTTGTTTATCATTACACTCCTTGTTGAAATGTTTTTATTTGTGCAACCAGTGCTTCGAGATTTTTATAATAATGTATTTATGGAAACAAAACAAATATATATGTGTTTATTGCAAAATTTTAGGTTTGATTGATTAAAAATTATATTTTAGATTTTATTTGATTAAAAAAAACTATAATTATTGTAAAAAAAATGGACGTCTGGGTGAACATAATCATAAAATAAAGCCGAATATGTTTCAATGTTTATAAAAGTCTACCAATTTTTTAAAAAATAATTAGTTATAACAGAATTAAAAAATAATTCGTGCACACTTTAGATAAATTAGCATATAAAAATAATTCGTGCATACTTTAGATAAATTAGCATATAAAAATGTTAAATGTTGTTATCTTTACATTTATTTTTTGAATCTACATTTGTTGAATATTCATTAAGTTCATGCTTCGTTTATTCTATTGTATTTTGCATCGTTGGCTGCATTGTGTGGTATCTAATTTAAATAAGGTTTCTCACTATTTCAATGTATGTATTGTTGTGAAAGGAACGAAAAAGATGAAATGAATGTTTATTCAAATGGTTAATTATAATTTAAAATATTTTAGCGTTTTTAGTCTCAGAATAATGTAAAAACAATCTCATAAGAAAGTTTCAGAATATTAATCAAATAAATTCACTGGAAAAGGGCTTACATATTACAATTTTAAGTATAATTTTTTATTTATACTAAATATCCTGTTTCACAATAAAGTTACTGGAAAGAAAACTATGTAAAGGAATAAATAAATCATTTTGTTAGTTAAAGTTTTTGGTAGAAAAAGAATTGAATTAATTATGATGTATTTGTAATATTCGAAAGTAATTTTCTCATGTTATTGAATACATGTAACCTGTAACACATTAAGAATTTAAGTCCTTTTTCTATTTGTGAAGAATAAGTGGCTTAACTTTAATGTCCTGTTCATATAATTTACAATTAAACCATTTTTAATATTTTCACATAATAAATAATTTTTAAAAAAATCCAGAAAATTTACCAGAAACAAGAAAATATTTCTAAATTTGAAGTATATTTAAAAAAAAACTTTTTTCACAAATGGCTATATTTATTTTCTTAAGATTAATTTAATGTGTTAGCATAATAATCCACTTTGCGCATATGAGTATGTTTCAAAATGCACATTTAGGACTGGGAAATTTGATGTTAGGAATGACTAGTTGGATTCAAGTAATTCACTGCAGTACGGTCGAGTGATAGCGTTTCCTTTTCAAATTATTATTGCTGTATTTCCTTTACGTAATGAGGAATGCAAGTTTCACCGACGGTAAGAAATTGATGCAACGTCAGCAATAAAATTATGATTTGGAACCAATTATTTTTTAAAATAAAATTAATTATGTGAATCACGGTTTCATTTACTTTGTCACCTTTTAACAGATAACAGTATATAATGGTTACAATTAATTAATTTTACAACGCAATCTGTTGTAAGAAACTGGTACTCCATGTATCATACTGAATATAAAAGTTCTTTTTTGGAATATAAGCTTATTTGAATATATTTTATTTTAGTGAATGAAATATATCTATTATCACTTTGTCACGATGTAGCGTTCCACTACTTCTACCCCACACTTGTGCCATAATACGGTCAATGTAACTAACTCTAAAAAGTCAATAACCTATGCAAAGAGACACCAGTCAGATCTAAAGCAACTATTTATTTATCAATTACTATAATATAATGTCTAAGGATCTTTGCTCTCTTTGGGGGGGGGGGGGCTTCGGAGTAGCCCTCCTATTCAAATATCATTAAAATAATACGCTCTTACCAAAACATTTCCAATTGAGGTTACTAATGCCTCATAGACATTATGATCTTTAAGACATATATCATTTTATAGTTGGTCCAGACTAATAGTTGTTTCGTATAACAATGACATCTCAGCAGTATAAGGATGATAGTGTTCGACTTAGTGTGCTCTTATACCTTATCAGGAATTCTGGTGCTTTGTTTCTGTATAATATTACAAGGCAGTATACTGCATGAGTCGTCTACAATTGCTTACACCGTGTTCAGACACTTTCATGTCCTCTAAGGAGCATGTCTTGTCCAGATAAAACGCGACCTGCTCGCAGTGCCACAACATTCGAAAGTTAGAATGCACCACGTAAAAAGCAAGAATAGGTCTACCCCAAGAACAATATCAGATATCAGTTTGACTCAATGTTTTTTGTGTTAGACATGTGTTGCACTAAGCACTAACATAACGCTCTATTGATAAGGACTATTTTAGACCCTTAATCACATCATTAATTTCTGTACTGTATATACATAGGAAAGATAGAAAATATAGTTATGATATATTTTCTATCTTTCCTATGTATCTTTAAATTCACAAAATTTCACTTGTATCCATTGCATTCTTTTTGGTGGCGTGCTATTTTAATCGACCGTGAGCTAATTTTATGCATGATAATTTTGTATACATCAGTATAATGCAAATATTCAAAACATTTGGAATGTTATTTTAGACAATATTTTACTTAATATTCAAATGTCTATTTCCAAATCAAGTAGAGCACATTAGTTTAGATACATATACATATATATATAT
>BMAW01029024.1:50118-102985 GCA_019974015.1 Nephila pilipes | reverse complement strand
TCTCACACACACACACACACACATATATATATATATATATACACACACACATATATATATACATATACTACATATTCATATAGATACATACATCCAGTTACGAAAATGTAAATTGCATAAGAACATTTTCCAAGAATAAACATTAGTATTAATATTATTTTAAAAATAATAAAATATGATTTATTCTAAAATAAATTTAAAATGAGTGAATTCTTTATGCTTAAGTGAAGCAATTTTAGAAACAAATAGATATTAACACACTTAATTGAGTAATAGAACTTTTCATGTATAAAAGAAAGGTAGCTGACTTTATAAATAATATATTATAAAATGTAATTTTGTATATATATGTCTTATTTATAAAACTTTTCTATCTTCATTCAATAAATATTCTTTTGTTATTTTATTAGAGCAGATAAATTGATTACTAAGCTGTTTTGATGAGCTGTTTTATAGATACCTTTTAAAGTAAGTTGTTCATTTCTAATTAATATTCTACTTAAAAGAATGTATTGGACATTCCTACAAGATGGGATATCTCTGTGTGAGCTTACAATGCGATTAGATAATGAACATCATAACTGTAAACATTTTTCTCTATATGCTACAGATTTGTGCAATGCATTTTGTGAGTGTTTTGGATATTATTTCTAATAATTAGTTTCAGAAGTCTTAATTAGATGCAATAAATATTTGTAACATATGTTAAATGTTCCCTGTTACTGTTAGATGTCAAAAATATATTTTTTAAGTTGTAGGTATCGTTAAAGATGAAAATGTTCTAATGAATACTCGATTTGTCGATGAAAAATGTGTAGAAAGATATATATTTCTTAAATTACTTATAAATTGAATTATATTTAAATTACACATGTTCCCCCTTAAGCCACAACGTTATTAATTTAATAAGTTTTATGAAAAAAGTTCCTACCTAATTTTCCATATAATTTCATTGTAATAACATCATCATCACACTACACCTTAAATACATATATATTTTTTCTGGACGTTTTTCAATAAGATTTTCGTATTAACTCCATATATTACATGAGTCCTTTCTTCATACTAATTTCATTCTTTTTTTTTCTTCCACTGAAGATAATCACACAGAAATATTTGATTTTGAAGACAAAAAAAAAATATTTTTTTACAGAAATCCGTTTGGTTACCGTTGGAAATTATCAAGAGCTTCAAACCAAATCACAGCACTTTAAGGACGTGACTGCGGAGCAAGTGACTTTACGGGCAAATGCTTCATGGTCAAAACCAATTCATCCTTCATTCTTTCAGTATATCCCAACACAAAAATTCCTTTGCTCCGTTCAGCTCTATTCTTTTTTCTGTCACTTTACTTCCCGTTTTGTCTTTTTATTTTAAATTTCTTTTACTTTCTTCAATTTTTCTCTTTCAAGTGAATAAACATTCATCCGCTTAAAGAAAATCAAAGTTTAGTCTCTCCGCCTTTGCAAAGAGATTCTATAGGCGGAAAGAAATGTTCTTTCACAAAAGAAATCAGAAGTAATTTAATGAAAGTAATTGTTCTCTAAACAGTATTTTGCACTAAGACTCTCTTTTTATTTCGCTAAAAGATGCTTTTTTTAATCCTCCTTTTTCTTTTTTCTTTTTACGCTTAACTTTCAATCAAGCATTAGTTGAGAGGTTTTTTTTAAAAAAAACTTATTTTAGTAAGATTAAAGCAATGATTGCTCTATAAAGTACAGTTTGAAATGAATTAAAAGTGTTAAGTATGCTATTTTACGAGAATGTCTTAATTTTACAAATTAGATTTGAGATAAATCTTCCAAAATTTAGTTTATTTCCTTTTTACTGTATATGTTATGCACTAAGCCTTCTGCAGTTTTTGGGACACTTTTGTGTAATAAACTTCTTTGGTATTCAGGGACGTCTTAAAATTTCTTGAGGCCATGGGTCCTTATGAAAAAATAGGTCCCACTTGCAACATTTTAATATAATTGGTGTAAATAGATGTACTGTTCAATATAAGAGCAATCCATGGTAAAATGAGGTTTTGTATGAATATTCATTTTTTATATATTAAATTCGCGAAAACATAAATTAGGTCTTCAAAATCAATTGCTAATAACATTTCATTTTCAATCCTCATCAAGCTTCAATTATTCAAATGTGAGTGAGTCGTACGATTTCTCAATTCATTTTTTGACCAGTTTGAGTTTTGAAAATAAACGCTTATCAATCGTGTTAGTAATAATCGTTGATAAGAAAATTCTCATTATTATTTCAACATTGGGAAACACAGCGAATAGGATTTAATTATATATGTATGTGTAGAGTGTTTTGATTCCAATTCCAGTCCACTCACCCTACAAATATTCTTCATCTGCGTTTGTAGAATTATATTTTTTATTAATCTTTCTTCGTAACATTTCTTCACTTTGCTCTTTCTTCAGCGTTTCGCTGTTCATATATGACTTAAAATGTTGACATTGAAAGTTCAGTTCCTCTCCAGTAATGTCTTTATCATAAAAGTTTGATATTTTCTCGTGTGCTATTTGAATTTCTGTCTCAACCAAATTAGAAATATTTCAAACGGCTCCTTATACTTTTTTACTACGTGTTTGTATGTTGCAAAATAGAGTCAATTATTGGTTATAAGGTTTCTATTTTAAATTTCTGGCTGTGGAAATTTTTCGTTGTGACGGTGTCTCTTTTTCCTACAAGGAAAGTTACCCTAACACAGCCTTGTCTTACGCGCTTGTGAACAATTTGATACTCCTTTATAAAGGACACTTCCTTGGCTTTTGACTCATAAAACGTCAAAAGAGTATCTTTTGGTTTTTATATATATCATTAACGATATTAATAATTTTACACCTTTCGACCAATCAATATCTTTACTCAGGAGAAATAGATTTACTTCTTCAAAACGTGTCAAAATTTCATTCCAAAGGATAGTTAAAAAGTAGTTTCTAATTCAATCCTCTTAATTTTTAATTTTTAGCGGGAAAAATCAAGTTTCCCCTGCTTTAAACCATTATTAATTAATCAATCCGGACTCAAGTAAATATTTAAAAATACTTGCAATTTTTTTTAAAAAAAAATTGAAAATCAAAGAAACATTTTTTTTGCCCTTTCGAATGCATTTTATTCCATGCAATTAAAGACAATATCCTTGATGTAAATAGAAAAGTATGTAACTCCATAGGATTAACATTACGGGATTTCATGAAGTCGTGTTGACGGGAGCCTTAAAGGTCCTATAATAATATTAACTGGATTAAAGGTCCTATACTAAGTGCCCATTTTCCTCATGAGTGAAGTTTTAAAATTAAATGATTAGTTATTAAAAATAAATGGCCAGTAAAGTTTAAAATTAATGGCCAGCTTTTGTATAGAAATTAATTTTAAACCGGTACAAGATGATATACAAAAAAAAATATGAATAATTTTCTAAATGATGGCTTTCCTTTTATTAATATCCTAAAAATAAGTAAGAATTTTTTTTAAATAACACGCGTTTTGGGAACTGGTTACTCGAAAAAGAATTGTTATTTTGCTACTAAAAATAAATTAATTAATATACAGTTCTAAAAATCACTATGCCATATTTCATTTTATATGCAAATAACTATGCATAGCATTTCACTTTTTTTGTTTTATTCAAGGGAAGAAAAGATTACTCACTCATCAGTTAGCAAATAAAAAGGTGTATAAAATTAAAGTATTTTTATCATAAATTTCAATTTTCAACAGAAAATTTGATTAAACAAACACACGCAAATAGAATGTTTCTAGTGAGAGGCCTTATGCACTAAAATTCTTTTATTTTATACTGTGTTGGACGAGAATTTCTCCATGTTTGATGTTTAATCTCAAAACAGTAAAATATTGTGCAGGCCTTTATTTATCTAATTATCAAATCGTGCACTAGGATTCCTGTTATATGACTGTTTTCCCTACATTTATACAACATTATTATAAAATATATTAAGGTAATATACTCGTTTCATAAATGCTCTTTTTATTTGGGTTTCAATAATAATAACATGGACAGTCATTTGAGTAAGTAAAGTAATGCTTTCCATATTAGAAGCAAATAAAGTATTTCTCCGAATTACAATACACATCAAAAATTCTTTTGGAAGTTCATAGTGCATTCAAAATGAAGGAAGCTCGTACTTATGCATATTGATCAATTTAAAAAATTTCTAAAGAGTCCATTGAAATATTTATTTATAATTTTATTAACAATTAATATATTATTTCATGTTATTCAGAGGGAAGGAATGAAAATGTACAAGAAAAGAGCAGAAATTTTCTTAAAACTTTATATTATTTTTATAGCCCTCTCAGTAAAAAAAGCAAATTTAAATTACATATTATTTTACTTTTTTATTGTGATATAAATATTTGTATCTTAAATTTAAAAGAAATACAATTAAAAAATAAAAACTTAATTATCATCTTCTGTTTCAAAGAAATTAAATTTAAAGGAAGTAATTGCCGATTTAGAACTGTAGGCCACTCGTTTGTTCAAAAAAAAGTATGATTTCTTTCAGGGTCATTTCAACCCTCTATTTTTTATTAGTCCTGGGGCCTGTCATAAAATAGGAAAAATGTATTTAAGGGGGGGAGGGGCTTAAGTGTATCTCTTGCCCATTCATGAGTGATCCTTAACTCATGTGTGCAAGTAAATAAAATGTCGCAGGAAGGAGTGTCTGTTATATCTGTGACTGTCTTTACCACAGCAGCATTTTTATCAATAAATTGGACATATCTTGCTTTAAAGATAAAACTAATGTTTTCCCTGATTCTAAAAAAACATTTTATACAGAAATATTTAATATAGAAGTTAACTGTCTTCAACCAGTCATTTCCGGGAATAACCTTCCTTTTTGAGGCCGAGTAGAGAAAGAGGCCCCCTCAAAGGCGAGGCCCTGGGCCCAGTTGGCCAATAACTTAAGACGTCCCTGTTAATATTACATAAATGTCATAATACGTGGCCAGTTGTGTAGCATATAATTTATTTAAAAGGTATGATGAATGTGTACGCATTAATTGAAGTTGAAATATGTGTCAGAGTTAGTATTGATTGTGCTTATCTAAAATCACAATTGCTAGATTCCGCTTGAAAATTGGCAAACATATTTTTTTTTAAATTTAAATATTTCAAATCATGGCACTCAAACACATTTACTGTAAAAATTAGTAATTTATATGTTGCTTTTAAATATTAATTGTATAAAGTAAACTTAAAAAGATGGTACATTACTGTTATAAGTTGCTAAATATTAAAAAAAGCATTTTTGAGCTTCATTAACACATTCACTAAATAAAGATTAACTCACTTTAAAAATGAAAATTTTCATTTCATGTAACTACATTGATGGTGTAATAAATTCTTAGAAAAAAGTATTTTATGTAGAGTACTTTTTAAAATTTTCCAACATAAGCACCAATTAGCTCAAAACACTTTTCCAATTCCTCTCCAACTTTTTTAAGTGGCCTCAATAGTCTAGTGGTTATTGTTGTAGCCTCGTGGCCGGCGGCTTTCGTCGAGTCTTGGGTTGGAGCCCTGATGCCGGTAATGACCCTCCTCGTAAATTTCGTCAAAGAACGTTCACTTTTAGAAAACTATTGTTTTGATTGTTATTTTATCTCTAGAGTGCAGTAATATATCTTTGTTTCATCCAAAAGTATATATCGACGAGGATATTTTTCAGGATAGCGATGAAAATGCGTCAAAATAGTCTCAGAGTCGAACCCACTATTACTTTTATTCTCCAATGACACCAAACGCGGCACCCATTTTACCGAGAGTTTGTTAATAAAAAGTTTAAGACTCTGTATCTTGCCATATGTCAGTAGGCTCAACTGTTTGGAGCACTTTTATTCGTCGATCATTCAAAATCATACCATGGATTTTGTCAATAATTCCGTGAGTAATCGCTTCAGCTGGAAGTCCCGAATGACGTTCATCTTTTATGAATGTACGGCCACTTTTAAGCTCATTGACCCAATTGTAAGCTATTACAAAGACAGGAGCAGATGTTTTATGAACTTCATACAACTCAATTTTGATTTGTTTCGGTGTTACACCTCTGAATTATACGTATTTACGAAGGCTCTTCAGAAAGTAAGGAACGTTTTGGAATTGAGAAACTAAGTATAAGAAAAAAAATCATTTTATACTTCAAAAAGAGCGACTAAAATTCTACTTTTCTACACAGTCACCAAACAAATTGAAGCACTTATCATAGTTGTGGACAAGCTTTGAAATTCTTTCGTCATAGAATTCTGCCGCCTGCGATCTCAGCCACTCAGTGACGTGCACCCGCAGCTTCTTATCAACGTCAAAGTGCAGTGTTGCTAGCCAGTTCTTCATTCTTGGAAACATTATGCTCATCAATTTTAGTGACCAGTTCGTTAGTCACAATGCTATGGCGTCCACTCTTCTCTTCATCGTGAACGTTATTTCAGCCATTTTTAAACTGAATGCACCATTTCAGGATTGAACTTTCATTCATTACGTTGTTTCCGTACACTTTACACACTTGCCGATAACTTTCCTTAGGTTTTATGCCAACATAAACCATATCACAGACCGCACCTCCCAACTGGCGGGATTTTCAAATGCAGCGCACACTTTAAATTTGAATATCGAAAAAGCGGGCTGAGTGGAAACGTTCCCGTTGTGATGGCTGGCCGCCGACTGAGATGCCGAGCATGCAGACACTAAAATATACGTGATCGGAGCGCGCTTAGCGACGTCAGACGGAAACGTTCCTTACTTTCTGAATAGCCATCGTAATTATATATCTGAAATATACGACGTAGTAGAAATATTTCTCTCGCCTTTTCCTAAATAAACGTGAGTTTCTTGCTTCAATGAGCAATAAAAATGAAACCATGTATTGGAAATAATTTATACTTGGAAAATTGTCTAAAGATTCATCATTCAACAACAACCTATTTTCGATATTATGCGCTTCATCTCTTGAATTTTCTATGAACATATAGAACAGCTGTCGTATTTTATTATCATATTACACTACTAGCTGATACCCGCCCGCTTCGCTGGGCAGACGATAATATTATATTTTGGAACCTATACATTATATATCAAAAAAATTGAAGCATTGAAACGACCTTTGTGTTCTCTAGATGGTTTTTTATCGGCATTAATTATAACCTTTAACTCCTTTTGGTCTTTAGGAACTGAATCAACAGCAGCTTTGAAATCTTGAATATACCTGTTATGTTCATGTAGCTCCTTTTGTAATTGGCTAATTCTGACTTAACACCTGGGAAAATACCACAATGAATGTTTCTTTCACATTCATCATCACAGAGAAAGTAAAACTGAAGAAAAGAAGGTTGTTGAGGAGGCTCAACCAATAGGCAACCTATCCTGTGGTATACCTGGCCCTGGACTTTAAATGTTGGCATAAAATTTCCTTCCTTCAATTCTTTTGCTCCGAATGACGTCATCTGAAAACATCCATTATACTTGCGAATTGTAGAAAGAAAATGTTCTGAAAGCTGATCCTTATGGCTAAGAAGACTATTCAAAGGTTCAGTGAAGGATCTAATAACAGGAAGCAGGACTTGACCACCACTCCAGCACATTCCTGGAGGTTCTTCTATCCTTTTAAAGCACGGCACTTCGAACAGGGCAAACGTTTTCCGATACTGACAATTTTATCATTTGAATAGTCAATATATATTTCATATTTAAAACCAGACAAATTTTTGGAAGTCCATGGCGCTAAATTAACTTTTGATCTTTTATCATTGTATTTAATTACAGCTGCCTGACTCACGTGGGGGGTATTAGAAAAGTATTTTCTTACGCTCTATGTACTTCAGGATGGCTTTTAGTATATTTTGAAGCAGCTTCTCTATGTTCTTCAGGATGACTTTGAATATATTTTGTAGCAGCTGGTCTTACTTGTTTATATCTAATTGAATTTGTGAATCTTTTTCTTCATTTCTTTTACCTTTATTTAGTTGAAGAGATATTACATCATTAATAATTGATTCACTTGAACTTGAAAAATCAATGTTAGATATTGATTGAGTCTTTGAAACTAACACAGACACATTTTCTTCATTTTGTTTCACATTATCATAACCAGGATTAACTTTACTTCTATTTCTTAATCCAACTATTTAAATAAAACATCAAAATGACAACTATTACAGTTTCCCGTAAAACGTATGATTTTATCCCCCTGAATTGTTTCCCCAACAGAAGCTAAATGGCAGCCACCTTGATAAACTTCGAACTGATAGGGAAATAGCTGTGCCGCCGCCATAATTTAGCAAATAGATCCATACGTGTTTGGTTTAAACATTTCGGTAAAATATAAATCGTTAGTATTATAAGGGGCGCCAGATAGCATTTGAGTGTAGCATTTAAACCGATCCCAGTTGTCAAACACGTGAGAAACAATAATATTTCTCATTTTATACGCCATCGATATGTCACCGAACACCAGCAAAGACAGAGACGAAAATAAACATGCTCCGTCGCCAAGAATTTTAAAAACTTTGAAAGGAGTAGGTATTCCATCGATCCAAATATATTCAACATCCATTATTAAGAACTATAACTGAAAACTAAATATGAAAAATCAATTTTTATTAACCTACAATGAAATACTTTTCAAGTTAAAAAATATAACCGAAATTAACTTTTTTAAATCAAATTATTTTAAAATTCAACAAAAAATACTAACAAAAAAATGAAGTATAATAAAAAATTTTAGCAAAAAGTCACCCGTATTACGTGATCCTTTTTGCAAAAGGATAACTCTTACGGTAGCAGCATATCTGGAACTGCAATTGAATAGACAGAATAGCTCTTAAAAATCATAGCATTAAAAATAATTCTGTATTCTGAAAACAATAAAATATCCAGCCATTTTAAAAAATGAAAAATGTTTATTTCCTAGAAAAGAAAAACTAAAAATTACCAAAATACAGAAACAAAACTTTTGCATGATATTTACATTAGGTTACAATTAATGCATACATCAAAATATATATTTTGATAGCTACTTATTTTTTTTTATTAATGACATGAATAACATACCGTTATTATTCATTTGTTAAAAGCCAACTTCAATAACTTGGTTAGATTGCGTTTAGATTTACAAATGTAGTTTATCAATCATTATTAATAATAAAATACTTTTCTCATAAATTTAAAACTTACGTCTAGGTTCCACAACAATAAAAATTATCGTTTGCTCAGCAAAACCGAAATCAGCTGGCGAGCGAAATCAGCTGGGGTTACCATAGTATAGCTTTTTAAAATTCACAATGCAAGGTCATTGAAATACTTCTACTTGGCGGTGGAAGATATTTGGTGATATTTTGCAAAAAAGAGCCTCTTCTCCAAAATCTTGCCAATCATCCATCAGCGCTTCCATATTAAATTATTTGGTATTTTTCCATTTCGCACGCGCAAATCTTGCAAGTAAACTTAATTGGTAGCGATACACAGTATACATTTAAAAAAATATATTCCGTTTGGCGTTGGTCATGTAATTTTTGGCGATAAAGTCGCCAAAATGACATAACCGATGGGTAAGAAAAGATTAACCGATGATAACTACATTTTGGTTAAGAATTCCATAAAATCCGTTCTTAGTGAGCGTCTACATTGCAAAATGAGTAACTGTACCAAATTTCAAGTCAATCGGTTGTATAGTCTTAGAGATATCGTGATGAGTCAGTCAGTGGTATTTCGCTTATATGTATATATAGATTATTATATTTTACTCTGTGACTTTAGAATGAAAATACGCATTTTTGTTTTGTGTAAACATACTCAAAACGCAAATATTATGAAACTGTTAGAATTGAATTGTATCAAAATGCCTGGTGGAAATGAGAGAGAGAAAAAACTCATATTTCAAATGAATTACATAGAAGATGAATCTCGTTCCCCTGAGCTAAGTATTCACAATTTTTTTTCTTGAAGGAGGGGGAAATTTAAGGAGCGAAATTTCAGAAAATATTCTTTAAATATCAAATGATATGAAATAAGAATTTCTTCCTCCACCTATACTACACTTTAGAATTGGGAGATATTTTATAAGAAATATGATAAAAAATACCATTATCTTACGTTAGAAACCTATATACATCTATTCCACATTGAACTGTTCTTATTTATGGAGGATCCCAATTCCATATCAATAAGAATAACAATTCAGATTCCAAGCTTTTCTATTATTTTGTGACCATCTTTACGTGTATTTGTGCAGCCTTTTGCTCTGCACGCCAAGTGAAGCTGAAAATGATCTATAAGGTTGTATCTTCATACGAAAGCTGGGATAGAATATTTTCTTGATTTCCCCTGAGCACGAAAACAGACTTGACATAAGTAATTTCTCATTAGATGATGTGTTTATTTGTGAGACATAAAGACAGTAGTTGTGTCTTTCACAAATAGTTGCTTCTTCCGGCGAATGAAAAAAAAAATTTCATAACGAAAATAATTTTCACTTCTTCTGTCAAAACGAGAAGAAAATTAGACTAGAGAACAAGGAATAGAAAGACATTGCCATTATTTTTATTACTATGTTTTGTTGCTGAGCATGTTTAGAGGTCTTCTGTTGTTTTCTCCTGACACGCCACATAGCTAACCATTTCCTGAAATAATTCTTTAAATATATGAATGTTTTAACATTATTTGAAATTAAAAATTCTTTCGGGAAATATCGAAATTTTATTTTAACATCTATAAATGTAAGTATTTGATACATGGGGAATAGTGAAAAAATTTATAATTGTTCTCTAAAGAAATTAGGTAGTGGAAAAGTAATTTTTTATTTGGGAAAAATATTGTGCATGTATTTAAGCATTCAATTATAATCAATTAAGAACTAAATTATGAGATATATTTACTTTACACAATTACTGAAAAAAATTTGGGGTATAGTTGTGATGTAACGTTTAAAAAATCAGGGCAAATAGAATACATTTTAAGTATTGTATAGGTAACTAATTAAATAATTTTAGATTTTTTTTGAAAAATTAAAGCTTTTTCATTTATAGAAGAATAATTTAAAAGAAAATACATTATATGCAAGTGTGCTACAGTGTGTTTCTGGATTATAAAATTTCTTATTCAAAACACTTTAAGTTCCATTGGTGACTAATTTAATTAAAGTTTTCAAATGTCTTCTCCCTATACAACAAACTATATTATTGTAGCGGTGTTGTTGACGTTATAGTTAAGTTAATTTCATAAAATTCATACAAATCATGATTATTTTGACAGCTAGAATTACTAAAACCGGTTAAACTGAACAAAAAGTTAAATTTTTAAGTAAATGTTTATATACACTAAAACATGTGTATAATACACTAACGTTGAATTATTAAAAATATTTTTCATAGATAAGTAGAATAGAATTCGCGAGTGTGTTATTGTTTTTTTTTGACACTTATGAATAATTTTCTCAATATAATAACATTTTCCATTCTACAAATAATTCTTAAATAATCTTTCTATTGAATACTAGATCTCGAGAAGGCTTTAAAATATAACTGAGACTCGGTTGAAATAATGGCTCTCTCCCTATTAATCTTATATGGTAACGACTTTTGGTGTTGGATTAGATGAAATGCAAAATATATCTTCATTTTTTAAATATGCTCATATATATACAAGTTATGTATATTCATATATGTTCAATTTATGTGCATTTATAATTTTTTTAAATTTACAAATTCAACATACATAATTGATTGTTGAAATTCGAGAATATTATTTGTGATAATTTTTAGGATGATTACAAGGTACTCGCCAAAGGAATTGAATTTACTATATTTCATAAAATATTGCAAATATGGACTGTTTTAAGAAATTACAACCACTTGTGCCGTCTATAATTAGTCAATGGAAGCCATCAGAGGAGAATTCCGGTTGTTGCTGTTGACCGTAGGCATTAATATCAGCTTTCATCTCATCGTTGAAAGGAAAGATAAGAAAGATTCATCGTCGAAAACATGTACCTATAGGTTCTATTTCATTTTTAGGAAAAGGTGAAACCAAACATGATCATATATTACACAGAAGACGCAGGTAGTTTCAAGAACAAGACTTTTGAAAATCAGGTAACAAATATAATATTAAAGGCAATAAAAAGCACTGATTTTCAATCATACCTCAGTCATTAATTTCATTTTTTAGGACATTCAGAATAAGATAAACTGCTGTTTGTAGAAAATGCAACACCATGAAGGAATCATCAGAATCAAATGAAATTCGCAGCAAATGTCAATTATAGGATATTATGCAAATTAATAAAGTTTCAGAGCCATCGCGCGTGCGCGGCGCGCGCAGCGCCCTCTGAATTGATGCTGAAAGCGTATAAATAAAGTGCTGTAGCGGGACGTTGAAAAAAGTCTATGATTATTTGTTAGTGGCAAACGTTTAGTGAGACCTGAGTATGCCTCCACGACGGAAGAATAAGAAATTCAAGCAACTTACGGAGTTTGAACGAGGGAGGATAATCGGCCTTCGAGAAGGAGGATTTTCCTATCGCGCAATAGCAGCTCGTATGCAGCGGAACAGTTCCACAGTGATGCGAGTTTGGAAGCAGTGGACCGACGAGCACCGAACAACTCGAAAAACAGGCACTGGACGACAGAAGGTGACGTCAGAGCGCGATGATCGACACCTGCTCCGCATGGCGGTGAATGATCGCACAGTTTCCTCCAGGCAGCTGGCAGCACGTTGGTCTACTGCTACAGGTGTACAATTGTCGGCTTCGTCAATTCGTCGTCGTCTGCTGCGCCGTGGATTGCGTGCAAGGGTGCCTTTATACAGGATTCCCCTCACGGCGAATCATCGACGGCTGCGTCGGCAGTGGGGTCTTGAGCACAGAGACAGGCGAGCTGATTGGCACCAAGTTGTCTTTTCAGATGAATCACGCTTCAATTTGTGGACCCATGATGGCCGTGTTCGTGTTAGACGTTATGCCGGTCAACGCTGCCTTCCTGAGTGTATTATTGAACGACATAGTGGTCGAACACCCGGAGTTATGGTCTGGGGTGCGATTTCGTATCATGGACGATCCAATTTGATACGAATTGAGGGTAATCTCAATAGCAACTGGTACGTCCGTGAAGTGCTACAGCCCGAAGTCGTTCCTTTCCTTCAAGGCATCCCTGGAGCTATCTTTCAGCAGGATAATGCACGCCCACATGTTGCGCGGACTGTTCGAGACTTCTGTTCAGCACAACGCATGCAACTTCTTCCTTGGCCTGCTTATTCACCGGATATGTCGCCTATTGAGCACGTGTGGGATATGGTTGGTCGGCGTCTCGCTCGTGATCCGCGTCCTGCAGTTTCCAAAGACGAACTTTGGTTGCGCATACAAGCGATATGGAATTCTCTTCCTCAAGCAGATATTCAACATCTGTTTGACTCCATGCCACGTCGTATAGCAGCACTTATTGCAGCGCATGGTGGCTGCACCAAATACTGATTTCGGACGCTTAATTTGTTTCTTTTGTTTTGAAAATTTCATCATTTATTTGTATCAGTACAAGTCGTTTCTGCATTAAATTTCATTTGATTCTGATGATTCTTTCATGGTGTTGCATTTTCTACAAACAGCAGTATATATATATTTTTTTTATTAGAAGATTATACTAACCATTTGAATTAAGATAAAACAATAAATTCAGACTGGACATTCAGAATAATATGTAGTGTTTTTATATATAAGTGGGATTATACTTAAAGTTTAATTAAAATGAAACACTAAATAAGAAAATATTGTTATAATACTCACTCATCTTCCAATTACATTGTTTTAATAACTTTGATCGTGTAAACTTCAGCAAGTATATGTTTACTCAAAGGAAAACATTAATAAAATTATTTCTTAATTTAAAAGATGTTCTTTATATATTAATGCGATTAATTTTCTGATTGACCCTTAAAGTTAACTAAAACGTTTGTTAATTATATAATATGTTTTTTTTCTCAGCTACATTTCATTAAATCCATTAGCACATTGAAAAGGATTACTGATCAAAATGCTTTTTTGTTACATGTAATTAATTCACATAAAAGTTTTATTACATTTATGAGAGACTACTTTAAACTTTTCATAACTTATTGAACAGAATTGTCGAAAAGCAAAGAGCTGAATTTTTTTTTTAATTTTATTTTCACTTAAACTACCAGAACTCAAACTACCATGAAATTATAATCCTAAATATTTTTCTGCAATATGAATATTTTACTAGATCTCATCGCCGTTTAATCGAATTATTTTAAAAATGACATCAATGTGCGAGAAAGCATTCAAAACACTGCGTGATCTTTATGTATATAAATCCCATTAAAATAATGTCATTAGAATAATATCTTACAATTTTAATAAACTATTCTTTTGGGATAAAAATAAAATACGAAGTCAATTTTAAAATATAAAATTCATGTAACTCACAAAATTATTTTCCGTACCAATCGAAAATGAAATGATATACCTACCTCTTAAAAATTAATTTTTTTGCTTTGAATCAGAGAATTATTCTCTGAATTTCTGCTGTCAACAACCAAACTCTTTTTAATGTTTCGTTTATCCAATGGTATTCGTTCTCAACCAACTCAACGATTCAGAAGATTTTGAGGATAGAGAGATAGTCAGACAAAGGGTGAAAATATTTCCTGATTGTACTCGAGATCTTTTTCATATGGAACTCCTCTAGAATATTATAGGCAGCGATAAAGGGTGCGCCTTAGTTTTATGGGCTTTCTCTTTTTGGTATAGGTAAACGTAATCAGATTTCTGGTGCAGAAATGATATGAGGTAATCAGAAATAGTTCAAGTGCGAATATTGGAATTATTGTGCAATGTATAGCTAGAAATTTCCTGTTAAAATGTATCGTGTCTTCTCTAAGTGTTCATTTTTCAGTTTAAGCTGTAGAGGCGTTTATTGTTCCAAAACTGTTTCCACGAATTTCTTTTCTTTTTTTGCTTAACTAAAAGTTAAGCAAAAAAAAAAAAAAAACTCGAGTAACATTTTATGATGAAATTGAGAAAAATACACGTTATTTTTTTTATTTATTCTATTATATGACTTTTCAAATACACTTGGTTTTAAATTCTGAAACATTTTTGAATAAACGTGTTTTTTGAAGTTTTTATTCCTTGTATTTCATTTTAGACTACTCGTATACATTTGATTTTTCCAATTTCCATTCAATTTCCTTTTATATATGAATATAAGTATCATTTCTTTACTCAAACTTTTTCAATGGGATCAACATTTTTCCCAGTTTATAGTTCCTTGATTACTTACAAAGAATTACATTATATAATTAAAATAATCAGAAATAACTGCATGTCAAAAATATTTATGAATACTTCAAAATTTAACAAAACCATAAGTAATTTACAAAGAATTAAAAGTTATCTATAAAATAAATCCTGATAGATATTGTAATATAATGTGTTAAGTAGAAGAATACATCATTATAAAAAGTTATACTTATGAGTGTAAAATAATTTCTTTATTTTATTAGTAGGACGCAAAGTATAATTGAAAGTGTAATGTTAAAGAAATCACAAGCCATTTAAACATAATTAATTAATATATTGCCTTCCTCGTATAAAATAGGAAATTATTTCATGAAGAAAGTTTCATGATTTTATTGAAAACAAATAATGGTTACAGCTGCTACAAAGAAGATTCTATTTTTCCTATATGAGACTATTATTTGTAGGCATTGCAAATGTTTTAAGTCTTGAGAAGAACCAAATGATTAGTATTTTGCAGAAATATTAGCAGCACATTTTCAATGTAACTTTTATTGGAAAGCAGTGTGTCGTATTCTAGTCTTTTAAATGAAATAAAGGTTTTCATTTCATACGTGTAATTTTATCTAGATATTAAAGATGTAGTAGGTACTGTTAAGCTGTTCTTTGTGTGGGAGAGAGGATCATGTTTCCTCTGTCCACTCATTCTCATATCACCTTTAAAAATAATTTTATTAAAAAACTTATTTAAAAATTATATTCGTGAATGTAACAGGAAATCGAGAGATATTATTTCACTCAACTCAGATTCTACCTCATTGGATGCTCCTTCTACCGACTATACCAGATACTACAAGTGATATCTTGAAAGAAAACCTTTTTTTTTTCCCTTAAAATATATAAACATTTATCTATTTAAGATCGAAATAACATTTATTATAAGATCTTGAATTTATACAATACTTTGAGTGACTTAATTTTAACAATATCATTTACACTAGAATTTCTATTTCGAACGAATTATTTCTTTAGAGCTTTTATCTGTCCAATAATTGATTAATCCCATGAATGTGAAGAATAATATAAAATATCATTCATATGTTTTGAAAATTAAAATATTATATTAAAAGTATTTGGACACACACATACACAAGCAAAACACTTACATAAATATTTCGAAATAAGTTCCTTTTTTCATACTTTAGGATGATCTTTTATTAAATTTTCAGAAAAACTTCTTCATGTCGTGATATCCAAAATAAAATATTGCTTTTCGAAATAAAATTTCAGGAAGAAATTCTCAAAATAGGAAATATATAATAGTAAAAGAGTATAAGAGAAAAATTATTAAATATTTTCAAAGGACGGGAAATTTGTTTCTATTGCGTAAGGTAAAATTTAAAATCTTTTGAAATTGTATCCTCGTAATCAAAGAAAACATATTTACTTATGTATAAATTTTTCTGCGATTTTTCCCCACGTATACAATATCGAATAATGTGCAATTATGGGATAAAATACTTGGAAAAATATTTTCTTTTCATACGATTAATTATTTTTCTAATTTAGTACATTTTGTTGAAGCGTAAATTCCTGAAATTCTTTGATCAACTACATTTTTAGCGTACCATTTTTTCCCCTTCAGATTGTATTTCATTGAATGTATTAAATGAGTTTTGGCATTTATGAAACAACAGAAATTAAAAGATTGCTTGGCACAAAATGATTATTATTTATCTTCTTATTCAGTTGCAGTTCCCTTGAGCATATTTGCTAAATTGGGGAAAAAATGGATTTGAAACATTTCAGACTTTATAAAGACGATTTCACGAAACAACACAAAAGTTACTTTTATTTTGTCAGAAACATATACATAGAATATATACATATTTATTTAAAAAAAAGTATCTGACCGCTACATAAAAACAAAACATTTTACAAACACGCCGAGATTAAAAATTCAATATGTAAATATTAAGTGGAATAGCAGTAAATGAATTGGGAAATATGAATCTTAGACAATGTGCGAATATTAATATATTTTTGAACAAAAAAGTAAATAAAAATAAGTTATATACAATGTTTTACAAATCATATGACAATGAAATTGAGTTTTTATTGATTAATAATTACCCAAATGTTCTCATTTATTTATTAGGAGTTGATCAGGCAAGGTATTGAAAAAAATTCTGTACTTTAAAAAGTATTCGGCTGAACATTTTATAATTGACAAAAATAATCGCCCCTTGGGTGGCAATTAGTTTCTATGTTTCGCTTGAAAGTAAAACGTCTGTAACATTAATTCCAATTACACACACACGAGAAGCAATTCACTCCTCTACACTATTTTTTCCTAAACCTAATTAATTGTATGGAGACTATTGACAACATGCTGCTTACACGTACCTTAAATACATACAAGATTCAGAAAATTTTAAACGTAATTTAAGACTGATATTTAAAAAATAAGCTTATATGAATTTAAAAGATATACATTGACTATTTACTACCCAAAAACTTCATAATTATTTCCATTTATTTATTTTTAAAACAATTCTGTCACGCTTTGTAGTAACAGTGATACTTGTTTGTTCTCACGATCTTAAAACAAGTGGTTGTAATTTGGTCCCTTTTGGATACTTTGATTCAACACAGGAAAATCCAATCGGTAGTAATTGAATGGTTATTCTTCAGAAATTTGACAGCAAATTTAGGCGGAAAGGGCGCTTTCTCCCTCTTTGTGGTTGTCCTGCATTTATACTGGTTGTTCACTTATATCTGAAATTTTTCAAGAATTTCATATATTCACCCACGACATTCGCCAAGAACACACACTTACAAGGACACATGAATACAGATATGTCATTCTCCCGAATCACTCAAAATACCTGCATTCCTGAACACGGATAACTTCAGCAATCGAGATGTCAATGTCCTAGTCTTCCAGGTATGTATTCCTTAACTGAAACTGTTGGTTTCAATATATTATATGAGTGTACCAAATGAAAGTCTTTCATTTCAGGCACAATTCTAATTCTCTATTATTTTCTTAGATCAGAGAGATTCCACTCTCTACCATACGATCACTCCATTCGGCCTAGTTGTTTAATCATAAAATCACAAATCTCCAAATTAATAGTTTAAATTAAATAAACAAATTTATAGAAGACGTTTCTTCATCAATAGTTTTTGAAGATGTAACACTACATACAATAACTGTAAAAATAAAAGTAAATTATCTTTAAATAATGATATAATGGAGTGCAGTGAATAAGAGAGAACAGATAGGGAGATTAAAAATGTTTATAAGTGGCGAAGAGTTTGAAGTTTAAATGATTTATCATTTTACTAATGTTATACTAAGATGCAACACGGGGATATCTGTGACGTATCATATAATTTTGAAGAGTTCCACCTCTGAGTTGGAAACTTCTTCAACAACTTTTCACACTATGCCAACAAGAGCTGAAATTTAGAAGAGGAGAGGGCAATTTGTGCCCGTAAAATTTAGTGTCAGTAAATTATTCTATAGACAGATTCCTGAGATTGGAATTAGATATATTCCTGAAGTGGACTTCCATTTGAAGTTTTTTTAGATTATTCTAATTTTCTGATAATCTTCAGCTGCCCATTCGGGGGGATTTCTGTTACACATGCGTAACATTTGTGTCAATTTAAGAGCATTGAAATAAAAGTCAAGTTTATTTCTGCACAGCGTTTTCTTTGTTGAAATTTTGTCAATTATAATGGTTCAAATCCTTGACAGTATTGAAGCAGGGGTGTAACGCTTGTGCAATCGTAGGAAGAAAACAAAACGCTGGAGACGGACTTTAACAACGTTGTTCATTCTCACCATAACAAGGTGTAAGACGTTATAGAAGTTAACGTCTAAGAATTAATTAAATTATGAAAATATTGAGTTAATTAAATAACTCAATGACATTTAAAAACAATATTTTCACTGTCAATTATATCATTTTTTGAATATAAAATTTGAATTTTAATTTTGAAATTAATCTAAATTTCAAGTTTCGTTAAATCCTGCTCGAAAGTTTTTGAATCATCCAGGTTTCAAAACTGTCATCTTGTGTGAGTTGAGTGTCTGAAATATTTTACGATGTTAATATTTAATAAAACTGAAGACTTTAATTGTAAATGAAATTAACATCAATAAAGTTAACGTTTTTAATTTCACAATAGAAATTTTTGATATCTGGAATGTTTATGTGATTAAAAACCTAAAATTCAAAATCTATGCAATTCCATCTAATAGTTCAAAATGCAATCAAGATAAAATTTATATTCAGGAATGGCACAATTTTAAGGAGTTTTGATGTAATTTGTAGTTTATTTATCGATCCACTTCTCACAAAGGCTTTTAAACAAGTGAAAAAAATGTAACGAATTGTTTGCGAGAAATTACTTATTAAATTGTCCCCAATTTTTTCCCGAATATGTCTAAAACCAATAATTTTACCCAAATGAAATTTTAAATATAAATTGATACGACAACTTTATACCAAATTCAGTAGAAAAATTGGGTTCGATAAATAGAAATGTTTCTTTAGAAATTAAATATAATTAATAATTCCTTCAGTAAAATATTAATTTAGATTCCTTCAAATTATTAACATAGATTCCTTCAAATTATTAACATAGATTCTTATTTGCGAAGAAAAGAGAAAAATTTACTATCAGCGTCTCTCTTTGTTGACTGTATAGCAAATATTTTTTAAATACTTATGATGAAGTCGATGTATTACACATTTTTTTTCAAAATTCTTTATGAACTAGTATAAAAGTATCAAAAATGAAAATTTAATAAGTTCATTTATTGTAACTTTCCAAAAAAAACGGATTTCTTATCTGAGTTCCATAATTATGAAAAATAGAATTGTATTAAGTTTTAACGTAGGATCTGATATTACAAAAAAATTGAGCTTAATTAAAAATGCATTATTTAAATAAATTAAATTGCGCATTTTTATTCATTTAGTGTTTTAATTACAGAGAGAAAGAATCAAGAACTAGTTTTATTTCTATCTTATAAGTATAATCGGCATGAAGAGATGAGAGTTTTCAAAATATACGAACCACGAATGTATTTAATATTAAAAATTGAATAAGTCAAGCAAATTACATTAAATTAATGATTATTAATCAAGAATTATAAAATTTCTTTCCCTATGACAACAATTATTTTTCTAATTATTCAAAATTATCAAATTGATACAAGACGTCTAACTACTTATCTAACTTTTCAATCAAAACTAACTTTTCAATCTGTCTCACATTTATCTTATTTATCTTAAATCCATTGAACAGATGATATCACACAATGATTATATCAATGCCCCCTGTCATTAGAAATAGGTACGTTTTCAAACATTCTCGTACATCAATTCAAAGAGATAAAATAAATATAAATATCATTTATTGGATTTTATCTTTTAAAATTGTACAAACTTTCAACGTTATTTATAAACAATATTTATCAGAAATTTTAAAACTATTATTTATTCATTGTATAATTATTTACATTCGAGATAATCAATGTTGCTTACTTGTTATTTTATTATTTAGTCAGTAATAATCAAATAGTGTGGTCTCCGAATCTATCAGCCTTTCTTTAATGTAGTGTAAATGGATTCAGATCAAATATTGCTTTTACAGAAATAGCTATGGTATAGAATTAATACATAGATTTAATACATTTTCATGTTACACATAAACGACGTTTGTTGGCTTATTACACATTATCTGTGGTCATTCATTACATTTGATAAGCAAATTACATTTTCCCCCTAGAATTCAGCTTAATTAACTATTTTTATTCTAGCAGTAGAGCATCTGTAATGTGAGCAAAATATAAATTTATATTATTAATCTTTTATAAATTTAAATTTACTAACTATGGAATTCCCAGCAATAATAATTTTCAGCTAATGATTAACTATTAATTTTATTAAAATCATAATACCAATACTTTCCTAACCATAATTGATATGAAAGGCGTAATTAGATGAGAAAATGGACACATTATCCTAAAAGTAATGTACTCTTTTAAATTACACTTTTAATTTATTTTTTTCTAATATGAAGACTAACTTATTTTAAAGATTACATATAATACATTCATTTCATACATAAATGGACTTTTCTTTAATGTTATTACAATCTTACACTCGGAAAAAAAATTTAAATATTACCAATTTAGGATATTTAGAAATAATTAGTATATGAAATGAGAAATCAAAGGCATAAATAAGAGAAAGTAAAACATTATGAATTATTCTTAAACATTATTAATACTAAGTAGTTAGTTTTTTGCGTGTACATTATCTCTCCCTCTTAGTTCATTTATTCTAATTACATTGCATTAGTACACTTAGTACGTTAGTTACTCAGGTAAATAATATAGTTAATGCACTAAATATGAGGCAATTCTAAAAAGCTTTTAACGAAACATTCATTTTAAGAATAAAAAAAGACCTAATAATCTGACTGCCACATTTTTTTCTTCTTCTCAACAAGCTAAGATGTGAATTTTAGAAAATTCATATGACGTTTGCTTTCTGAAATTTTTGTCATTAATCGAGTGTCCATCTACTTATAGGTTCAGAAAAATATGTGAAACCACATGAAACTCAAGGTCAGAAGTAATTGGCAGTCGAATATGGAGCTATGAAACAGGAAAATTAAATGCCGTAGGAACAACCAACTGACTGAACTGTTGAATTTATAGGATCTAACCAAAAATACAACTCTATGTAGAACTCATAAATTTGAATCTAATTTCGTAACGACTTTTTAAAGGAAAAATTCACATCATGAAAGCATCTGATATATTTTAGTAAGGCTGATAAAGATAGAGTAGCTAAGTATAGTATTGTCTTTCATTGAACCATATTAAAAAGTTTTTTGCTTTGTTTTTTTTTTATCAAAATAAGAATATTTAATTAAGTTAATGTTCAACATATTAATTTAACCTTATAATAATTAGAATAACGAAATACTTTGTCAGATTCTTATGTCATTTTCACTGATGCAGAATGTCCGTAAATATGTTAAATACATATTTTAAACTTTTAAATTTAACTAAGTAAACTCTCCTTTTGTATTCTCGTTAAAACTAGACTGACCTTCAATAATCTGAGCAAATGATCTTGAATGTGCGAGATTAAAAAGTGCCTACTTTACTAAAATATGGATATTTTATTTGCAAAACTGATAACACGGCATTTGCTACGTAATACAACATTCCCAAACATACGTATACTTACATACAAATTTTTTTTAATTAAAAGTTATAATTAAAAGTATAAAATGTACATGAAATCGTTTCCATATGAAATATTATGGAGGAAAAGGCATTCGGAAAATAAGCATTATTAACAATAATATTCATAATTTAATTGGTAATTTTTCAGTAAATATGTACTAAAGTATATAATTTAAATGGGAAAAAGCGATTCTCTTTATAAAATTTTAAGTTGCTTGCCAGAGGGCACCAGCTGTTCCCTCAAAGTAGTCTTAACTGCTTTAATATCATCTGAGGACTTTTGACTACTTAGAATTAATTTAGACAAGAAAATAACTTTATTACATCGTTTTCAAGTTTGTTTCGGTGATAACAGCAATTTCCTTTGCCTACTTTTTAAACAAGTCTTATATTTGTTAATTTTATTGTACTTAAATATTAATATAACTCCTAGAAAGAGAGAGAAAACACAGATTATGGTACTTATAACAGTCCATGATTGTATGAAATATTGCTTATACGGTGGGTGTTGTAAAATCGAACATTTCTGGAATCATGAGAAGATACATAGAAACAGAAATATTTTCCTCCAAAAACGATTAGAAATGTGGAAGTAAAAGGAAACCAACTCAAAATTCTGATTGATTTCTATTCCAAAATAGTATTATTAATCAAACAAGAACGAGCAAAGACCTTAAAGGTACGTCTACTGGTATTGATATTTGTCCTTCCATTGTCTACTGGTATTGATATTGGTTCTTCAAATGAGCTAGGTAGACAACTGACTAATGGTCGGAAGGCAAAGGCGTTTGTGAAATAACAAATTTTAACACGTCAAATGATGAAAACATAATTATAATAAGCCAAACAATACAAAAATTGGAAAATAATTACTGGGCAAAGATCAGTTTTGGACACGAGACTCTTCTATTTGTTCATTGTTATACATCTAACATTGTAAGATAATCTAGGATAAGCAAACAAGACTTCCACTTATACAGCAAACCGTAAAATATTATAAGAAACAAATGTTTTGAAATTTCTTTTTTTTTCAGCAGATTGTTCCGGAAATCTAGTTCCAGTAAACAGAATCATGACTTCATCGAAGCGTAAGACACAGCTTGGAGTAGCTGGTTTTCTATACCGTGCAGGGAGAGAGCTGTTGGTATTTTTGCCAACGGCAAGAGACCCTGTTCCAACGCACTTTGAATGGCATTTTGAAACAATATGCCAACGACATTTTGAAACAATATGTCAACAGCATTTTGAACCCTGCGGCCATTGAGTGTGAAGAAAAGTTGAAGGGTGGCTTTCTATTGCGCAATTACTAAGAAGACTAAATGAGAAGTCTCCATCGAGTCAGTTATTGAGATGCTTTAACTTGTGGTGCTGAAAATAGCAGCAACTTATATCTCATCCAATATCATCATGTTGATAAAAAGATAAACGTACTGAATGATATCTTTTGAAAAGGTTATTTTTCCAACTATTACTGCAATTGATTTACATCCCCACCCTGTTATGTTGAGATTTGAGGGGAACATTTTCCATATGACGTCATAAGCTATCTGTAGCAGAGTGGTGGGTCTCAGTGACACGTGCGCCGTAGCCGGTATATCAGAAGTTGTGATTTATGTGCGGTTATCTTAGATACAAAGTGGCAAACGATTTTCGTTGGGGTAATATGCTACAAGTAGTTATAGGTAGCCACTAGTTTTCAAGTATTGAGTCATCACTTCGGATTTGAAGGATTTTCGACCCCATGGAAAAGGAGAGAGTTGATCTTGGGATGCTGGCAGCTGTTTCGAAACCTGATCCTATGGATCCTATTAAGAAGTTTGTGACATTGGGCTATTCGCGGTTTCTCTTCACTAACCTTGGGGACTTTCAATTGAGATTTATTGCTTTCACTAAACAACCTTTGCCCAACCAAAAATGAAACATGATGAAGAATATTAATATGTAAAGCAGTTAGAAATGAAGTGAAGTGGTTAAATTGAGAATTATATAAACTCCATCTGAAGGAGTAGAGTATCCGAAGGAGGATCAGAGAGGTGTTGTAGTGAGAGGAGGTGAAGTCTAAGTGCTATATAAGAGGAAGGCGGAATTACAGATTAGTATTGCGATGCGAGTAGAGGTTACTCGGAAAAGGGCTCCGATCTAGTATTTTCAGCAGTTGTTCCAGATTCGGAGTTGCAGTTGATAAAAGATATTGGTAAGAGGCTGTTAGATTATTATTAGTGGGTTGAACTAAGACGTTAGTAAACTTAACCTTGAGAGCATAATTATTGATGTCATAGTAAATATATACTAATAAATTGTGAAAGTTGTTTTGGTGGTTCTGTAATTATTTGTGTCGTAGTATTTAATATTTGAAATTAGTGATGGCACAAGATAACGCCCGGAACGATCGGGTGTTACAAGTTGACCGGTCGCTTTTTGTTGCTAAAGAAACGTCTCTCCCAGGCTAGTTATTAAGGTGTTTTAACTTGTGGCGTTTTTGTTGAAGGTAGCTACCGCAGTAGAATTGTATAATTCTTGAAACTTTTGCGGTGACATTTCAACATGATTTGACATTATGCCACAATTCAAAATCTTTCAGAAGGCTCATGCTAGAACATTAATTTATTGTTTTAGTTTGGCCTGGAAATTCACCAGTTTCAAATCCAATGGAAAAGATATAGCTCATTCTGAAGGGACATCATAGAAAAATGGATTGTACGAATGGAAAACTAATATTCTGTGATAAATTCAAACGTATATGGCCAGAAATATAGTCACTAGTTTTAGTTAGCTCATTCTAGAGATCATTTTTCCTAAAATAGGACATATTTCCTATTGATTTTTTTACTGTCTCTGTATACTAAATTATACATATAAATTTCCAAAATATGGCTTTGTGCATATCATTGTGCGCATTATAGTATATATACTAAGCAATAAACAAAATATTTCCCAATTACGGATTGTACATCTTTCTTTTTAAATTGGAAATCCAAGTCGAGGAAACTATTCAAATCTAAATCGAGTATATTATACATTTTTGTGACACTGGTCAAAATAATCTTTTAAATACCTTTAATGAAATTATAAAATATATTTTCTAGCAGCTGAATCCTTCTCGAGAATAATTACAAAGAACAAATTCTTACAGGAGAAAAACAATCTTTGAAATAATACTGTGTGAATTTAAACATGTATAAGCAGTTTATCGTATCCATAACCAATGATAAAAAAATTCATAACCTATTAGAGTAAAACAAAATAACTTTTATTTCTTTCTAAATCAATAAGAAAACTTATATTTATTTAAAAAAAATATTTCCAAAAGAATGGTGTATGTCTAAAACATTTCAATGCATTTTTGGATCAGAATTTTGATGTTTTTATTTCTCATAATACTTTATTTTTAGCCATTTATCTTTATTTTGTGAACTAAATTGGACTTGCATTTTACTTTTTAAATATTAATAATCAAATGATAAGATATAAATGTTATCCAAATGAAACTGGGACATACGTGATAGCATCATAAGTATAGCAGTGGTATCAGCATGGGCATCTAGGGTCATAAGTGAACGTTCGAGGAGTGTATCACAGATTACCAATAGCGAATTAACCTGTTCATAGATGAGCATGTAAGTGGATGTTACCTCGTGCTTAAGATGGATAAAACTAGAGAAGAACAGTGCGCAGTAATACGGTTCTCAATATCAAAGGGTAGGTGTAGTATTGACATTTAGCATCAAATGGTAGTTTTTTTTTATAGTAAATACTGTTTAGGCCAACGTATAAAGGGTCTGGTGAAGTGCAGATATCAATAACGGATCTAACAAGATAAGGGTAAACACACACCACGAAAAGCTATAAATTCATTTCTGCTGCTGATGAAATGATTAGAGATAAAGGAAGGATTGCGATTCGTGACATCTGTACAGCACTATCCCTGAGTAAAAGAACAGTGCAATCAATCATCCACCAACATTTGTTGTACCGTACAGTCAGTGCGTAATGAATACCTAAATACCTTACCTTCGCTCTAAAGACGAAACAAATATACCTCTGTCCGCCACATTTGATGCTTTTAAATAAGGATTCTGCACTTGTGAAATATATTGTTGTGAGTGATAAGCCATGGTATAACTTCTACACACCGGAAACATAATATCTGCAGATCATTTCCACGATGGAGAAAAATCGAAAGCCATGTTAACAGCATAGAAAATAATGTTGACATTTTTCTTATTTTGAATCATTTCTTGATAGATACGTAGAAGTGTCTCTCAATTCTGTAACATACTGCAGTACTCTCACCAAACATTGCCAAGAAATCTTACAAATGGCCTGGTTTTCTTTCCCAGAAAATGATACTTCTTCTTCATAATGCGCAATTAGCGTCTTTTGTGAAGTCCAGTCGATCAAACTCAAAATCGATAAGAAAATGTAAAATCCGCCAAACTACAAAGAGGGATTATTGCCGTCTGACATTCGTAATTTTGGACCACTTAAAAACTCATTGAAAGGAAAACAAATTCATTCGGACAACGAAGTGGAGGAAGCAGTCAAGCACTTCTTCACAAAAAAAAACACCTATACCATTCTATACCTATGTTATTGATCTACTACAAAAATGATGGGACCAGTGTTTCAACAATCAAGTAAATTCCTCATAAATTTCCAATAAACACATTATTTTTTTCAACTGGTTCACTTTTCATTAGGGCAACTGTTATACGCACGCACGGACGCAGACACACACACACACACACATATATATATATATATATATATATATATATATATACATAAGCAAGATATAAATAGCATATTTTATTAGCATAATCTATTTTAAAAGTATTTAAAACAAAATCAACTAAAAGAAAAAAAAAAAACCAAATACTTAAAAAAAATACCAAAAATCAAATTAAAAAAATTCACTTGAGAAAAAAAGATAAATTTACTTAAATATTCAGACTATGTTACATTTAATACCTTAAATAACCATTTCAAACCATTTAAAAATCAAAAAATTTAAAACAAAGTTATAGAAATGCTAAAATTTAGAAAAATGGAGATAAAGTAATTATTACTTTTTCCCACTTTGAAATGGAATAATCTGTGTTTATACCGGTAATTACAGATTTAAACAACACATTTCAGTACATTACATTATAAAAAGATGGTAAAAAATCCAAAAAATCCGATTTGCAGAGACCAAAGGAAAAAAAAAAAGAGCTTAAACCTTGAAAAAGTATTCAGATGTAGTTCAAAATACCAAAGTACTCTTAAATAATCATCAAAATATTTTAACACCAAATAAAAACGTCAATTGAAAGAGTTATATTAACTAAACTAATCATCATTACATAAAGATAAGTGAATTAAAATCTAATAAAATATAAATTACTTACCAATGAGACATCATCGGAATTATAAGATATGGAACCATTTAATCATGTCAAAATCACAAAAAGAGTAAAAATTTTACATAATTCAAAACATCTTTAACATATTGCATTTTAAAAATTATAAAACACTACATATATAGCATTTAATGTTTAACGATGAAATAAAAAACATAAAGTTCTCAAAATAAGAAATTTTGCTCAAACAAATAATCAAACGTAAGATAATTACTTATCAGATTTCACAAAGATCCATGTAACACATCGATCAATAACTCCCGAGTCTAAAATTGAAAACAACATTTTTTTTGCAATTTTTTTTTTATTCATCAACATAACACCTTTTGTTAATCACCTTTTAGGGTGATACAATCGTTCTAATGCTTTTCCAATTTTTTTTTTTTTCGCAAGAAATCTTTTTTGTTGCGAGTAAATAGCGATAAACAGCTTTCTGAATCATCGACTCGTTGCTGTTTTTGTTCCATCGAAAGCAATCGCGGCACCCACTTGGAAAAAACCTTTTTCACTTCACTTCAAAAAACCTTTTTCCTGGTCCGATCGACTTAAAATTTTGACACGTTTCAAGCAAAGGTTAGTACTCTAGAAAGACCTGGTTACTGGTTTACTACGAGCGCCATCTCTGGGGTAGTCTCGGGAGTTATTGTTCGATGTGTTATAATCTAATTTTTGTTTGTCAGATATTCATGTTAATTTAATATTATAAAAAACATCCCTTTCTCTTGATGATTCCAAATTAGCTCAAAGAAAGAGCCATTAAGTTCTTCAGTATATATTATATATACCTTAAACTACATTAAGTGATATTTCTATATATATTTGTCTCTTAACTAAATACTATAATTAACTTCCAGAGCTTATTGATGGAAAAGAACAACACTTATATTAATCATTTTACATATAAATATACACAATTATGATAATGGAAATTTATATTTGCTTACAGTTATAATGATATAATTTATTGTACATCACTCACAAAGTTCCATTATAAATGAAGCAAATTTGTCCATTGTAAGTATTACGAATGAATTTGAACCATTATACTCATATAATTATTATATATAAACAATTTATGTGCTCTATTTCGAAAAATAGTAAATTATAATAAAAAAAATTCTATTCTGGCTAATTTTATAATTATCTTGCTATTAGTATTATGTTAGATTAATTTTATACGTAATCTAAAATAGTTTATTAATATTTGTACTTAAGCCAAAGTAAATGTATTTAGTATAATTATTAATTTTAAGTATATTTGCTGACTGATAATAGCTTCTTGTTATAAATCTATGCAATTTAGAATCATCTCATAGAATGTATACATAATTTGACATGAATAAATGAAAAAGTTCTTCATGAAAGTTGTTAGAGATATCATTTTAAATTAAATTTTCGTTTGGGGTTCACTTTATTGAAAATTTTAGAAGTGTTTCTTAAAAACTCATATGATAATAAATAGTTTCAACACATAATGTTATTCTTATTATATAATCGATTTAAAAGTGATTTATTACAGGTGAAAATTCAAAATATTAAAATAATAACGCGTGGTGAGTTTTGGGAATATACTATAGGATTCCAGTTAAATATTATTTATTAATAATATATATAAAGATGAAACTGGTGAATATAAATAAACTATTACAAAAATATCTTTTTCATATAAGTAAATATTATTTTTTAAGAGAATGAAAATTTCTTAGCTATCTACAACTAATTGACTAAAAATTATTACAAAACCTGTAATACTTATGTCCAGTGCTAATATATACAAACATCTGTAAAATGATTTGTATACCTAGTCATTAATATATTCTATTTAAAATGTGTTGAATATTCCAGTGATTTGAAATATTACCAACTGATCTTCAGAAATCGCTGGTTTTTCTACTTTGTGTGGCATTCGGTGTAGTTCTTTGCAATTTCGTGCCAATATAATTATAAAAATTTGCTGTGAGCTTAGTTAATGAACATTTCTATGTATTAATTTAAACACAGTTTGATTAATTTGTATGCATTTTTGATCACTATAAAATACAAAGATAATTCTAGAAAACTTAATTAAGCATTTAATTCCATTAACAAAGTAAGATACTTTCAATCTTTATCTAGAGTAAATTTACCCTAAATGTATACATAAGTAAATAAATGTAAATATATGTAAAATGTACATCTGTAAGAACTGAGAACCAATGTTAAACAACATTCTGGAAAATTTTAGTTTATACAACACATTTTAAATAAACAAAAGATAATTTTGATTTGATGTTTCATTTTAATATATTTAAATATTTTAATCCTTTTTTATTATTTTATCTTTCTTTAGATGATGCTTTGGAAAATTTATGCTAAAAATAAGCGAATTTATTATCCTCATTATTAATGCATTAGGAATATAGCTGCAATATTTTTAACTTCTTCTGGTATTTTCTCAATTCCTACAAATTTCTTATTCGTGATCAATAATTATTTGTTGTGCAGGCTAAGTGTTGTGCCTGTGTATTAATGATTAATGCTAAATAAATTATTGGTTATTAAGGATTTTCCATAAATTATTTTGCTTTATAGAAAGAAAATTTGTTAAATGTAGAATTGCAGAGCAAAATTTGTTAACCAAAAAGATTTTAATTTCAGCATTAATCAATTTGTTCGAGTATAATTCATTCGATTGTTACATTCTAAATTATTTTACTTAATGCTCTTGTACACCAAAAACGGACATTTACAAGAATACTACTGTAAATCATTTCATTAAAATGTTCATAGTGGTCACAAAATCCGTTTCCCAATGTGTGAATACTTATTTGCCTGACCGCTCAGAAAATCCAAAGGAAATATCAGATATTGTTATTCGAGATTGTTAAGATGTAAGACAATAAAGCTCTTACGGTTCATGGTTACGGATACTGTGACACAATTTCGTAATTTTTGAAAGACAAGCAAATTTTTCTTGAACAAATTGATAAGAGTAATGAAAATCCATAAATGACATTAGAACAATACACGTGTGACGATACATGGAAGTAAAACAAATGTGTGTTACGCTTAAAAAGTTTTCGAACTTTCTTCCCTGTAACTTTAAAGCTCTATTGTTTTAAATCATCACAATCTTGGGAACCAACCTTCAAATTTCAATACCTGACATTTCCTTTCGATAGGTGAAGCGGATGGTGCAAATGCATAATGTGGCAACAAATCAAAAGTCATTTTTTTTATATTGAGAATTACCATTACAAAACAAATCGCTCTACTGCTGAACCGTAAATCGAATGCCTTTACGGACAACCTCTTTGATTACACAACTAATTCATTCCTCTTTACGCTTGTTTTTGCAATTCAATATTTCTCTCTTTCCATCTGTCATTTTTTAAGATTTTCTTCATTTTTTCTTTTTCAGTCGAATAAACATTCACCCGCTCAAACATTTATCCACCGTAAAGGTGAAAGATATTCCTAATGAAAGGAAATTTTATTTGAAAAAGTATGAAATGATCTAATTAATCATTCTAAAAATTTTCAAATTTAAAAGTAATCTAAGAATACTTCTTTTTTGTTTCGGTTGACTTTTTATGTTCCATTCTTATATTTTATATCACTAGTTCAACGATGCATTAAATTGAATTTTAAAAAAAAGTAAAGTTTTATCGAGAATGAACAAAGACCGTGCTTAAAATTGGTTTTGAGTTAAAGAGGAAAATAGACACTTTCCAAGTGAGTGTCTTGATTCTATAAATTTTATTTGAAAGAAATTTTCCGAAAATCAGCTTATTCCATCTGATTTCTTTTTCGTATTATTTATTTTGCATATATATATATTTCTTGCTTAAGAAATTATTTATTTCATTCGTGATCTTCCTGATGGATATTTTCTTAAATCACATAGAGTAACTTCTGTTTTGTAACCAAATGTGAAACATATCGTTCACTGGGAATTAAAATAATTTGATAGGAATTATTTAATGTGATTTAAACGTGTTTTTTCGAATTTGTTTTCGGTATTAGTTGTACACATTTAAAATGTCTGATGCTAGATTCAAATGTTATTATCTTAAGGGAGCATGATATACATAAAATGACTAAAATACGGAAAAATAATTATTTGTCTTATTTTGATTGTATGAATTTTCGAAATATATGTACATAATTCCATATCTCTAGCTATGTTATTTAGTAAGTTATTTAAATTTATTTTTTTTATCTAACAGGTTGTCAAATCAGAGATTTCATTAAACCTCAAAAATTTAAACTAATTTTTTTCAACTTTTTACCTTTTACGAAGATTATGTACATAAAGTGTTAAAGACGGCTTTTTTTTGTTTTTTTTTATAATCAATAAACAATTTTGAAACTTTTTCTGATTATTTTACATAATATGTTTGATAACTCTGTGAATGAAAAGGAATTTGAATAAATAGTTATTTATATAATAATTGATGTAATGTTTTTTAATGATTTTCTTGGTGTTTGTTAGAAAATAAATGTGTAAAACTGTAAAAAATAATAGTGTATCTAAACCCATTCACATAATTATGAGAAACACTTGCAGAAAAAATTGCATAAAAATATTAAGAATTGCAGAAGCAATAGAAATATCAAAATATTTTGAGAAAAATTTACATTTTTACTAATTAATTGCCTAAACATGAATTTATTCTTCTGTGATATATAAATTATGTGTATTAAAATGCATGAATAAAAAATGTTATTTTAAAAAGTCTATTTAATTAGAAAAAAATTTCTCATAGGAAACTAGGTACCTATAAAAAAATTTAGGGAAATTTTTTTTCTAAATTTAAACAATTCAAATTCTATTACTTTAAATAGTTAAGAATTCAATTACTTTCTTAAGAAGTCCTTAACGTATGTAGAAAAAAAAAGAAATACATTACTTCCGTTGCTTCAGTTTACTTAGAAAAAGATTCTATTGTACTTATTTATACATTCACTCAAATAAATTATTCTGTAAAACTTAAACGATATATTCGTTTGGTGAGAGCTTCTTTGTAAGTTCAAAATCTAAACGTAAAATTATTTTGTGTTTTTTAACCATCAAAACAGTTATTACATATTTTATTAAAGTACAAATCATTTAAATCATATGTTTATTATGTTTGATAATATTCAATAAAATAGTTATCCCATTATAACCTATGTATAATAAAATGAACAATTTTGATTACACTAACTTTAGCATTGTCAAAAAAATCTAAATGAAAGTTTATTTTTGTTATCTGCATGATTATTATTATTATTTTCTTCTTAAACCTACGTTGATTTATTTTAATATTAATATTATTCGAAGATTGACCTATGTAATTTTAACTGCGAATTTTACAATTTAGAAGAGAAATGCAGTTATAATTTTTTCGGATATAAAATTAAACTTCATATTCACTTTATTATTATTGGATTACTTTACCAGCGTTTCATCTATTTCTGTCACATACAATAGTAAAACAATCGCAGTGGTCATTTTGATAGCAAATTTACTTTGAGGAGCAATTATTCTTAAGCCGTTTATATTGGCTCACTGAAGTTTCACAAATTTTATTATATTTCTGTAACTTTCTAAATATATCGCAATATTGTATAACAAGTGTATAAAAGTTACGTTCTACTTAGAATGATAAAACAAGTAAAAAAGACCACCGTTAAGATTTGAACTATTTGCTGTTAAAGTACTCTTTTTTTCCCCTTTTTCTCCTTTTCTTCATTTCGTTCACACACATGCGCTTGTTTGTAGATGCGCTTGTTTGGCTGTGGCGGCTGCCTACGTCATCTTTTGACGTCACCTTTTTGACTGCGGAGCTGCAAGCTGACTTGAACAAAAGGAGGGAGTAACCTTTGCTCGCCACACTTTCTAGGAATTTGTTACAAGGATAGGATCCCGGTAATTAATGACAATTGATATTATTACTGAGATTGAGAGGATTATTGGATTGACTAGATCAACTGGCTCGTGTAACCGGCTCTCTCCGTACTTTTAACTAAATCAGCTCAAAATAACATCGAAGCAGCTCTTTTCAGAGCTATTCGGCGAAGATATTCTATTTTCCCGACTCTCACCCTAACCGACCCGGCACCTGAAACTGGAACAATGGAACTAAATATGGATATATCTTCTCCATCTTCATCCCGTTCTCAATCTCCTATTGGAGATGTAAATCGGGAGTCATGCGAGACACTACAGACCTTACAAAGACGGATTCGAAAACTCGTCCACTACCGAGACGAAGTAAATATGCTTATCCAGTCCAACCGAAGGAATCCTGACCATGACGAATCTGACGAGCAGTTCCGCTTCTATCTCCTACTCCACTCCAAGGCCCAGGATGATCTGACAACAGCGGAGGGTGAGTATTCATCACTTCCTACTTGTTCTGTCCCTGGCTGTCACATTCACACCACTCTACCTACCACACCAACTAAAAACTTAAAATTTAAAAAGGAAAGACGAAGACGGCTTCGTCACTCCCCCAAATCGAAAAACAGCTAAAAGACAAATAATCACCGAATCTACTAGAATTACAACCACCCAGAACAAATTTAAAAATCCAAGAATCAGATAACACACAAACAAACGAGGTCGTCCTCCCACCCAAGGAACGACTCCCTCCACCAATAATGTTAAAAATTAACAACTACAAGCACCAACTTCAGGCCATACACTTTGTTATCCCCGATCTTCGCACAAAGCTCTCAGGGGAATATATCAAATTATATGTAAACACCCCAGGCGAATATAGAAACCTAGTCCAATACTTGTCCACCAGAGCCGAGTACGAATACTACGTTATTCGCCCGGTACAACAAAGACCTGTGAAGGCCATAATTAAAGGACTTCCACGGGAAACAGATCCAGAAGATATTAAAGAAGAACTACTGGAATTAGGTTTCAACCCCATCCGTGTAGTACAACTTACAAACAGGAGAACCAAGTTTCCGCTTCCGGTCTATCTTGCTACTCTACCGAGAACACAAGAAGCCGAGAAAATATTTGAAATCTCCAAACTGTGTTACATGAACATCAAAATTGAGGGTTACAGAGGTAGCGGTAAAGTTACACAATGTTATCGGTGTGACGTTTTTCACCACTCGGCAGAAAACTGTCACATAAACCCAAGATGCCTGAAATGTGCAGAACCTCATCTCACCAGAGCCTGCCCAATAAAAGAAAGAATATTAAACCCCGAGTGCATTAATTGCGACCATCAGGGACACCTCGCCTCATATGGAGGCTGCGAAAAGTTCCCAAAACCTCCGAAAAAGCAAAACATAATCGCCAAAGGACAAAACTTGATCAAAGAAAACTTCACTTTTGCTAACGCCGTTTCCAAAAAACAGATGGTGCCACAGGAACCAGAAACAAACCCACCACCACAACAAGAAAAACTTACCACCAGCTCAAACAAAAACAATAGAACCAAAGCAATAAACCTTGTAAACAAGCATATGCAACAAAAGAACAAAAAGCAACAAATAGAAAAAGAAGAGGAAACACCTGACTTATTTCAAGCCATAGAGATGTTCCAAACTCTAACAGAAATATTCAAACAACTCCCAGGACTTCTCAAGAACATTTCCAAAATTAAAGCAGCAAAAGGCAAGACAAACAAAACCTATGCTTTAATAGAAGCTCTGTTGGACAATGATGACTAATTCTATAAACCAATTAACAATAGCTGCACAGAACAATAGATACAAATTTTTCGGCTTAAGCCTTTGCTCATGGAACGCGAACGGTTTAAAATCTCGTATTGTTGAGCTACGAGATTTTGTACAGAAGCATTCCCCCGACTTAATAATGATACAAGAAACACACCTGAGACCACGAAACACTGTACACCTCCCAAACTACACTGCCTACAGAGACGATAGGCACACGCAAGAAATTGCATCAGGAGGCACCATGATTTACATTAAAAACTCCCTTGCACATCACCGCCTAATTACCCCACCACTCCAACATATAGAAGCAACCATAGTTATTCTCACCCCACCTAACCACTCAGCTGTCACCCTCGTTTCCACATACATACCCCTGTCATCACACTACTCCAATTTCACACAAGATCTTGACACCATCTTTAACTTAAATAACAATTGTGTCATTATAGGTGATTTCAATGCGAAACACCAAACATGGAACGCAAACACTAACACACCTAGAGGGGTTAACTTATATAATTATATTAATCAACACGACATTACACTAGCATACCCACCCACACCCACAAGATACGGTCACAATTCAGCCACCACCATAGATTTTGCACTCATAAAAAAAATTTAATTACAAGCACACCATCACCTCCATACCAGAACTTTCATCAGACCATAACCCAATAATTCTTGAATTTAATTTTACCCTTACACATCACATCAACAAAAGAGCCATCACGACAAATTGGAAACTCTTTCAACAAGAAATTAACAATAACATAAACATAATTAACTACTCTAACATCAACAATAGCACACAACTTGAACAAAAAATTAATGACCTCACAAAATGCATTAATAATGCACAACAAAAAGCCTCCACACCAATCACAACAAAAAACGAAAGATACACACCACCCAACATTAAACAACTCATTAAACTACGAAACAAAACCAAAAAATTATTTCAAAGAACATTTGACCCCAACATTAAAACACAAGTTAACAGAATTCAAAACCAAATCAAAAAAGAAATACATAAATTCACTCAAAATAGCTGGACTCAGACCTTGCAAACACTTAACATACATGACAAATCCATATGGAAAATTACTAAATCCTTCAAAAGCAAAAGAAGTCACATTCCCCCACTAATAAACAACAATAATACTGCTGAATCAGACAATGAAAAATCTAACCTCCTAGCACACTCACTCACACACAACTTCACAGAAAACAAACGCCCTACAAATTACATAACTGAAATTGATCAAAAAGTACACACTACCCTACAAAACTTTTTTAACAACCCCCCACCTCACACACACATTGAAACTGTTTGGCCAAATGAAATTACTACCTACATTAAAAACATTGCAATAAATAAAGCCCCTGGCAAAGACAATATCACAAATAAAATGCTCAAAAACTTTCCACCTAAAGTAATTTTCCTCCTAACATATTTAATTAATATAATACTTAAACTACAACACTTTCCTAAAAACTGGAAAACCTCAATAATCTTTCCTATCCTTAAACCGGGGAAAAATCCCCGCCTACCTGATAGCTATCGACCAATAGCATTGCTCTCTTCCTTAAGCAAACTTACAGAATCTGTCATACTGAAAAGAATCAACAACCACATTGATGCTTCGGATATTCGTAACCCTAACCAATACGGCTTCACAAAAAATCTCTCTACCTCCCATCCTCTAATCAAACTAACAGAGCATATCTCATCCGGATTTGAACGTAGTAAATCAACAGGCGCGGTCTTTCTAGACATTCAAAAAGCCTTCGACCGCGTCTGGATAGAAGGTCTCACCTACAAACTTATAAACTACAACTTCCCTACACCACTTATAAAATTAATTTTTTCATATCTCACAAACAGAAACTTTCAAGTTAAAATCAATAACACACTTTCACAAACTCACTTCACAAAATATGGAGTAGTTCAAGGATCTCTTATCGGCCAAATTTTATACAATTTATACTTAAATGACATACCACAATATACCTTAACCATATTAAACATGTATGCCGATGACACAGCCATACTGGCGAAATACAAAAACACAAAAACAGTAACATTCGCACTTAACAAACACCTAAAAATACTTGAAAACTATTATAATGACTGGAAAATCAAGATTATTGTCGAGAAATCGGCAGCAATCTTATTTTCCAGAAAAATAATTATTAACACCGTACCCCCAACCTTCTACAATACACAAATACCGTGGTCTCAACAAACAAAATACCTCGGAGTAATACTAGACAAAAAATTTACATGGAAACCACACATTAACTACTCGCGTGAAAAATTCCAGAAAGCAAAATGCAGTATTTCCCCCCTAATCTGCCGGGATTCTAAAATGACTACTAAAAACAAATTGCTTCTGTACACAGCCGTTCTCAGACCAATTATCACTTATGCATGTCCAATTTGGGCGTATGCGGCAAAAAGTAATATTTATCTACTCGAAAAAACACAAAGCTCAACTCTCCGATTAATTACAAAATCTAGATGGTACATCAGAAATAATGAAATCCTAAAAGCTACTAAAATCCCCACTTTTAGAAAACATATCCAAAAAACTGCCAAAAAATTTTTCTCCACTCTAAACCTCACCAATAACATCAACATGATTAATCTTGAAAATTACACCCCAAGAGAAAACATTAAACGACCCAGAATAGTACTTCTTGATTCTTACAACCCTCCTTAATTTCCTCACCTATTAAATTCTCTATAATTTAATTTAAACAAAAAAATATATATATATACACTCGTAACTTAATTACTTCATTCACAAGCCGTATACGCCCCACAACATAAACACACCCCTAATTCAAACACATCAGCCAAGGGCAGCCAATAGGAAAGCTCCCCTCCATACCACAGCAACCAATAGGAAACCAAGATATCAGCGCTACCCCTGACCGAAACCTGTACGTCCAAACTGCTAATCTTACCAGACATCAGAGAACACCAATCAGAGCACAGCTACTGATCCCATCAAGCAGAATGTTTTAATCTTCAACTTTTAAGCCAAGTCTTGCTATAATAATACCGACCCAAGCTTAAGGGCCGCTCCGCGGCCTATGTGCTCGAAATACTTCCCAGCGTTCCCAGCGTGCTCGCCACACTTGCTACGCAGATTCCAGACCTGTGAAGGTCGCTTTTTAAAGTTATTGTTAAGTTTGAAATAAATTGTTTGTTCCTGGTATCTTGTGTTTTTTTAGTCTTTCGCAGTTATTTAATTAGCCTACACCTTCTGATCTGGAGACAGCCCCCATAACTGCAGGTTAATATGAGTCAATAACATGGTCTCTTGCATTGTCAATTACCCATGCCTGATAACTAAGTCCGTGGTAGCCTAGTGATCAGAGTCACGGACTCGCGGCCGGTGGTTTCGTCGAGTGGATGATTCGAGCTCTGATGCCATTTATGACCTTCGGTGTAGCCGGGGGTGATGCCCGTTAAATCTTTCGAGGCCCCAAGTCCTTCCATTGGAGTAATGTGGCATTTAGAAGGATGTAGGTACCAGTTCAGGTGTCATTTTCTTCACTTGATAGAGGTTCAAAGTTGCGAGGCCCGCCGCTAATAGGATTAATTTTGCGTCCAATGCGACATTAATAATACCAAAACCAATAAAACCGATAATTATTTTTTCAATATCTTGTACAAAAGAGCTAAGTATCGACGGGTGTTCAGCTAAGAGAATGTTCAGTGACTAAGAGAATGTTTTGCATAATGATGTATTTTATTTAATTAAGACCCGACCATAATTTTTTCTTTACTTTTTCTTATTTTTAAATATTTATAACAAACATGTGACTCGATCATTTTTTTGTTATTTTTTTTACAAAAAGGATGAAACAAAGCTTATTATGTAAATATAGTTCACTTGCACGCTTACCCACACACAAACTTTAAGTAAACCTTCAACTCAGTCATAAAGAATTAGCTTAGTTACTTATAACTATTTTCGTTATGGAGTTTATTTTTGCATCTTATACCATTTTCCCGAATGAACCCCTAAGGCCATTATTTCTTCGGTTCCCAGAAATAATTCTTTAAATAAATGAATACTTTCTTTCGTCATATTCATCTGACATTAAATAAATCATAACGGAGCATATTTCAAAAAAAAATGTTCCGACTTCTATAAATGAAAAGTTAGCTGCAAATAGGTTTCCGAAATGATTGAAAATTATGCAGTGGCTTACGCTCTGAAGTTATTTCAGGAGCACAGTTCAGGCTGTTTTTATTCAAAAGAGAAGAAAATTATTGATGTTCATAGTTAAATAATTTAGAATATAATTGTAAACTTTTTACATCTTTAAAAATGTAATGTTTATTTTCTAAAATTATTGGGTGAAATGTTTCAAGCAAAATATAAATTCCTTTACACCCGCTTCTATAAAAAAAATATTAAATGTGTATTTTTTTGCTCAGGTCAAGGAGCTCATAGCTATACATTTCTCAAGAATTTTCAATTAAATGTAAAGCTTTAATTATCCAATATAAAAATTCTAAATCTTTTAATTTTCCTCATTTTATGAAATATCTTCATAATTATTATGGAAAAAATTGTTATTTTTGTATTTTTAAGAAAAATAGGTATTCAAATGTTATGGGCAGAATAATAAATACCATAAAAATGTTTCATGGTGATTAAATGTTTCTAAAATATATTGCTCAAAATGATCATCAGTTACATGTATAGCAACTGCTTCGAATCTACCAGTTTTACTAATTTTGCAGAAATAATGTAAGTCTCCTTATGTTACACTTTAGTTACTTTTTTGTTTTTAAACACATTAATGTGCATTCAATAAAATTAATAAAATAGCATTTCAGAATATGTTATTTTGAAAAAAAAGTAAAAAAAGCAACCATTACTACAAATCAAATTTAAAATAAAAAAATCATTGATTATTATGATAAATACAAGGTGTAAATTATTTATTTCATAAAAAGAAACTAATTCTATCTCATTAATACAGAATAAAATTATAAATAGAATCTACTGTAATGTAAAGCAATACTATTCTTTTAATTGTGCTATTAGAATGATAAAAGTATAGCATTTGGATAAATATGGAAAAAAAATATACGAATAAAGATGTATCAATTTTTTTTAAATTAATTTATTTAATTGTGTTTTCCTAGTTTCTTTTAATATTAGTCCAAGATCATAGGGATAAATAATAATTTGAAATATGATCATGCATTCCTAGATTTTCATTTCAGAATAAAAGAGAAATAGTTTTAAATGACTGCTACGTTGGGCTATTCGTCATTTTCTTTTCTCTTTATAGTAAATTGATTTGCATAAAATCACACTTTCTTCCCAACCAAAATGAAATATAATTACGTAAGTTAGATGATAATAGAAGTAAAGTAAAGTGAGAATTAACAAAACCTATATATAAATGAAATAAAACTGAAAAGAAAATAAAGGGAGATAGAAAACTTCAGGCTGATAAAAGCTGAGAAATATTTAAGTATAGTTGTTAAAATTTTAAATTGAAGTGAATTTTAGTTGAAGTACTTAATAATAATAATAGGTTCTTTGCTGGAAGAATCAGAACGAGTGAATTAGTAAGCTAAGATTTTATTAGCTAATATTTATTTAAAGTTGACGGGTTAGGTGGGGTTTGAGAGAGAGCGACCTTATATATCTATCTGTGATTATTATTAAATTATTTTATCTTGTTCTAATGTGTCTTCGATTCAAGTTTAGTAATTATTGACAGTACATTCAATTAAATTAAACGATATCAGCAGAATTAAATATCGAAAAAAAAATACATTATACGACTAATACAATTTGAAAATATGATTCGTCATTAGTACAAATATATTCCAAAATTATAAGAGGAAATTACACATATTCCTTTGTTCTCAAATTCATATAATAATAAGAAAATTATCACTGGTGTGACAGCTTGATTGCACTATCGTCTTAAATCAAATCGAGAATGAAACGGATTACGCAAATACATCAAGGCATTGAATAAATATTTGTTAAAAATTAAGTTACGTAAAGAGCAATAGCTCATTCGAAGTCGGAATAATATTGCTAATATTTTATGGAGCTCTAAAATCGACAAAAGAATAAAAAATAACCAACTTTTATAACCTTACTTTAAAAGATCTTTATGAAATCAGCACTCTCTTCTTTATAAATAGCACAATTAGACATTTGTAAGGAAATATTTGCTATAAGGAACTCTTTACAACTCATTGGCTGGTTTTTAAAACACAAAGTAAATTCAGTTCTATAAGCGAATAACAGGTACTTCTCTACAGTGAATGCCTTAGTTGGCTTGTTTTATCAACAATAAAGCAAAATGATCACATTAATATTTTTATTTTTATTTTGAGAGAAAATCATGTTTCAAAAAATGGTGGAACTCATTCGGAATTGAAGTACTAATTTTTATGTTTTATAAGGTATCCAAAAATGCCATAAAGTAATTATCACTCTTGAAAAACTTAGAAATTTATAAAAACAACACTTTTTTATAAATAATATGATTAACCCTCTATATGGAAATAGAAGATAAGTGAATAATTTATTTGTAATTCTATGTAAAAATTTTCAAACACATTATGATTTTCATTGTAGTGATTTCTTTCTACATCTCCGTTTTTCTTAACGTTCTTACTTGCTTTGCAAATATTCAGTGATGTAATAGGAGTAATTTCAAAGTGAATTTCAGTAAGATCAAAATAATGATTAATTTATAAAACCAAATATTATAATAATTTGAGCAGTTGATTATTTATGAATGAGTACTTTTAGCCGATAATCAGTATCAGTTAATTCCCTCTTATTTTCTCTTAGGGTAGCTGTATCTAATTTTTGCTAAAGGGAAGAAAATACATATAATTACTATGTTTCTATTTTTAAGTCGTAGTTCTCAATTCTATGCGACCGCAGATTTTTGTACAATTGGACATACATGGAAGTCGAAGAAGTTCCTTTCCTAAATATAGGAAGTACCTCTTGATTACCATATTTGCTTTAAATTGAAATTTAATTTAGCAGTTTTATAATTAATAAGTCAGTTAAAAGTTTAAATGTATTGTTAGGCGAAGATAGCATTGCCATGATTCCGGGCGAGTGCAAGCGCACTCAATGATCTATGCAGGGTAAAGGGGAAACTGTAATACAACTCCAGTTGTCGTGTAGCGTGGTGAGAGGACACCTCTCTAATCGATGTTTCGAACTGAACTGAGTGTTTGAAGAGTGTAATAACTCGGTACATATAAAGTATTGGTAATCATACAATAATCGCCATTGGAATGCTGATACTTATGAATAATCTTTAAAGTATACCATTTACAACTTTCAGAATTCTCGTCGTTCAGGACCAAGTTGGTATCAGTTGCCAATTTGTCATGAATGAATTTGTGACATAGGGCTATTCGTGGTTTCTCTTCACTAACCTTGGGGACTTTCAATTGAGATTGATTGCTTTCACTAAACAACCTTTGCCCAACCAAAAATGAAACGTGATACGTAAAGTTAGTATGTAAAGCAGTTAGGAATGAAGTAAAACGGTTGAGTTGAGAAATATATAAACTCCGTCGGAAGGAGTAGAGTATCTGAAAGAGGATCTGAGAGAGAAGCTGTAGGTGAGATGAGGTGAAGCTGAAGTGTTTGATAAGAGAAAGGAGGAACTAATGTTTACAGTAGAGGGTTTTAGCAAGGATTGCTGTAGAAAGATTTTGCCTAGTGTTTTCAACAGTTGTTCCAGAGTCTGAGTTGCAGTCGAGGAAGGACTAGGGGTAAGAGTCTGTTAGATTACTATTGGTGGGTTGAACTAAGGTATTAGAAAGCTTACCCGAGAGAGCACAATCATTTCTGTCATAGCAAATATATACTAATAAATTGTTGAAGCATTGCTGTGGTGATTCTGTAATTATTTGTGTCGTAGTGTTTAATAATTGAATCTAGTGATAGCACAAGAGGACCCCCGGGTCGGGCGGGCGTCACAAATTTATAAACTTAATACAATGTGTCTCTCAGGCATTCGAATACAAAATATAAAACTTTTTATAGCTTTTTAAATAAAACTACAGATAAACTTTTTAAAATTTTAAAAAAGTAAAATTATACTAAAGTAATACTAATACGAAACTATTAATTGTTAAATGAGTCGCATTATAATATTTAATTTGTAAAATTAAATTAATTTAGATATTAAGATTACTCTTGTTCCACACCACCTAAATTTCAAATTTCATGCAATTTCCTTTTAATGTTCTGAAAATATTCGATTTTGAAATCAGGATGAGGAAATGCATAGTTTTATGGAGTTATACTAGTTAGTAAATTTGAAACATTGATCACGTGTCAGACTCCCCTAAAAAGCAAAAAGTATTATGAATGGTTTGCACAAAGTAATATAAGCACCCTTAAAGGATTTTCTAAATATGACTGAAACTAATTATCTGACACAAAAAAAAGTTAAAATATATTTTATGCAGATTATTCCTAATTCTAAATAATAGACTTATCTTAAAGGTTTTTGTAATGATACTCGTAACTAATTGTGTTAATTATGTTAATAAATTGAATCATTAGCATATGATAGTTCTTTTTCAGTCATTTAGAATAACTATTTCTTCCACATGTGATAAGAATTTGGAAAGTTATTAATTATATCCCGTTTCTTTCCTTTTTTAGTCAACAATACATATGTTTTTTATTTTCAATATGCTTTTCATCAATATTAATATTGTTTGAGCTGTTTTATATTACTAACTAACACATGGATCAATAAGTTCCGAGACTAACCCAGAGATGGCGCTCGTAGTAAACCAGTAACCAAGTCTTTCTAGAGTACTAACCTTTGCTTGAAACGTGTCCAAATGTTAAGTCGATCGGACCAGAAACAGCTGAGTTATCGAGGTTGGAGTAAAGTCGTTTTGAAGTTTGTTTAAGAAATGGAAAAAACCGAGTTTCGTGTTCTGATAAAACATTGTTTTTTAATGGGTAAAAACACCGTGCAAGCGAAACAATGGATTGAAAAATGTTACCCGGACTCTTGTCCATCAAAAGCAACGATTTGTCGGTGGTTTGCCGAGTTTAAACGTGGTCGTACCGACACAAATGACGCGGAACGCTCGGGTAGACCTGTGGAAGCCGTTACACCGGAAAATGGGAGTGAAGTGACAAAAATTATAATGAAAGATCGTAAAGTGAAGCTCGTGAGATTGCTGAGATGACACAGATATCATATGGAAGTGTATTTTTTATCCTTCATGAAAAATTGAGCATGAAAAAGGTTTTTTCCAACTGGGTGCCGCGATTTCTTTCGGTGGAACAAAAACAGCAACGAGTCGATGATTCAGAAAGCTGTTTATCGCTATTTACTCGCAACAAAAAAGATTTCTTGCGAAAAAAAAAAAAAAAAAAAAAAAGATTTGGAAAAGCGTTGGAACGATTGTATGTTATGTGATGTATTTCCTTCATCATTTAACTCTATGACCATCTTAATGTCTAATTAAATAATGAATTAGATCAAAATTCCTATTTTAAGAAACGTAAAAGCCGGAGAAAACACTCTTTTAAATTTGAAAGATATCTCTTTTTTTCGATTCCTTCTTAATTCACTTAATCATAGTTTATGTTCAAATAATAGAGTCTTAGTTTAGCAAATCACTCATTTCGATTGAAGCACTTCTCTATCAAAGCAGGTTATTATTCTGATCAGGGTTCCCTTCCAACCATTTTCAATATAAGCAATGCATTATGATGATTCTCTCCAATGTCTAATATCTATCAGCTTCCAATTATCCGTTATCTCCCTTCCCATTTCTTTCAACTCTATCTCGCATACATACCACTACCTTTAATTCCTTTCACAATACTTCTTATCTTCACCCTATTTATATAATCACGTTTCGTTTCGATTAGGAAGAAAATGTAATTTTCTACAATTCAAGTTGCCAAAATTTCCTTGAGGTTAGTGAAGAGAAAATCTCTAATAGAATCAACTTCATAAACAGTAGATTTTGAATATTATAATATCAATCATAAAATTTTCATTTTTCAAACTAAGACAATCCAGTCATCTGCTAAAGATCATTATTTGAGAAATATATATGTATTAAGAGTAATTGTTCATTAAAAATGAAAGCTTATAAATTTATAATTATTAGTTTTAGTTTAGTTTTTATTAACGTCGCAATATAATCAACTCGAGGGCTAGTGGCGACGGACCTCGTAATTTTGAAGTGCTGTCAAGACACCTTAGCTGGCACCCCCTTCTAACATCCACAACACGCCAACGGGAGGACTTTGGTCCCCGAACAGATTTAACGTGCATCAGCCCCGGCTATTCGGTGGGCTTTTGGTGGCCAAGGATCGAACCCGTGACTGAACGAAAACGACCGGCCGCAAGTCCTTGACCTTGACCACAGGCTAACGCGGCCCTTGAATTTATAAATATTTAATGTATCACTTTTTCTTGATTCGAATATCTAGAGTCATAGGGTTTGGCTGAAATTTATTGTTGTCCTGTTATTCACCAGATACGCTGCAATGTAATTTCAGAAAAAGAGTTTTAATATCACTTATGAGCAAGTAATACTTGCAGTTGTTTATATAAAATATGCATTTTTCCTTAAATAAATGCAATGCTTTACTTGCTAAAATATAATAATACAGTAATAAGAATTTTAAAAAAGAATATTTTGCAACTCGGATTAGGTTGTCAGATATTTTAGCATAAAAATAATTACAGTATTTGTCAAAAGACAAACATAACTTAAAATGTAATCAAGAAACACATTCCTTCTCTATGTGTATGATAAAAGAAAAATTAAATATCCAAGCTGGACTTTTTGTTGTAAAAAAGGAGAAATAACTTTATTCTAGCTTTTGAAACTCTTTAGGTCCAAAAAAGAATCTAGGGCAAATAACTCACTTAACTTGTTATGAGGGGATATATTGTCAATTGTGTGTAGCTGAATAGTTATCGAGTTTCTGCGAAAAGTCAGAAGTGGCGTTTGATTTCTGAAGAATTACGGCTAATAAATTTAACAGCATTCTGCTCAAATATAAAATTAAGAGTTCCACTCTCAGTATACTAGTCTTTACGTTGTTATAGAGGTGCAATAATTAAAATTAAATCAATTAATATACTACATACCAAAATAAAAATAACAGAAACATTTTTCAAAATATTTCTAAATGTTTCATAAGATGAATTTACAAATTTCCTCTACTATTTTAAGCTTCTTATGCATTTTAATTGAAAGACTTTCAGAATCAATGAAATATTGACACTGTCATCAATTGGAGTAAGATGTCCTCTTGCGTAATGAATATATAGGGAAAATTAAAGCCTATTTATAAAATTATTGGAGAGTTAAATCAAAATAAGATATTATGTACCAATAGGAAATATGCATAAATTAAAAATTACATGGAAAACTTTTAATCTTAGATACATTGGTATTCATATTATGTAAAAATTATATATATTTTTTAAATTTGTACAAATGCACCTAAGCTGAAAAGAAAAAAAATATGTTGATTTCATAAATGCTTCTAAAATTAAAGTGCTTCAAAATATTAGCATGTATCTAAAACATATGAAACAAATTTTAATCTAATGCATTGAAATAAACAAAAACTATTACTGTACAAAAAAAGATAATAAACGTATTCAATTGCAATTAAAATAAAAACTGCTTTTATTCACAGAATCAACACTATTTCGGAAGTTTTTTAACAGTGAGAAGTTTCATTAATTAAAATTAAAAGGGCTTTTGAAAAATTTTAAATTTTTTAAAAAAAGCATTAAATACGCATTCTCTTGAAAAGAAATTTATGTTTCCAAATAATTAAATTCAAAAATAGTGTTACGTTTCTGATGAAAAATAATTTTAAAAGAAAATTTCTTCCGCATATTATATACAAATATATATGTTTCAGTAATTACAACCTTTATTATCATTTAAAAGAGAAATTTAAATAAATAAATATGCATAATGCTTTATAATGCAAATTCTCATTTGTTTTCTTCAAAATTAAGCAAAGAAATTTATAATTTATTACTATTTATTTAAAAATTCAGCCATTATTAATATCACGTATTATTCTGTTAAATTTGAATTTGCTGTCTTAATTGAAAATAATCACATGGCTTTCATTTTTAATAATTAATTTCTTTTTCTTTCAAAATTTTTCTTTTAATTCGAAATGAATATGTCCCAGACAAGATGAAATGCTCTGAAAGCATCTGATTTTGGAATTAAGAAAAAATAATTTTAAATTTAAAAGTCTCACTCAGGTAATTATAAAATTTATTACTCATCATTTTATTCATGCTAACTAACTCGTATTTATTGGATCAAGCGTTTCTAATAAAGCCTGTTAAGAGTCCCAACATCTGCTTTTACCAAAATCACAAGCAAGTAGTATGCTTCTGGAATTTTACGCCTTTTCAGACAATTTATAAAAACTTTCTTATATTTACTACATAGTTAATTATTTTTTACTGGTGAAAACGAAAACCTGAACGTATTTTTGGTCAAGTTGGTATTTATTGGTTAAATCCCCAATGCCGACTTAAGAGTAATCATCTCAATAGATACATCATATATATATATATATATGTGGGATGGCCTAAATTAGTTAATAAAAATCAAACTTTGAATTAGCACACAGACATTTAATATTGACGTTTCACATGAACATAAAGTTGAACATACTGGACGAGACATTTCACAATAACTTTTAAAAACATTAAAACAATACTCTTCAGCGTCTTAAGAAATCATCTAGAGTCATCAACAAGGGCGTCTTCCTCGTTCCGATGACTACCGTCGACTATCCTTCAAGAGTGGACTCCCTTCAGTAGCAGAGGCCGCGCCCTCTATGATCGGGTGTTTCTACTACAAACCCACATATATATATATGTGTGTGTGTGTGTGTGTGTGTGTGTGTACTCTATAACAAAAAAAATCGACGCACTAACAAGGAGTAGCCCAAATGGAATGAAATTGCGCATACAAAGACACTGGGATCGAACATACAAATTATTAAACTTTAGTGTCCAATGAATGAACAGCGGAAGCCCCTGCGCATTGGAACTGCTCATTCAACATGTGTATATGAGGATCAATCCTCAATCAGGTGGTCGAAATTTCAGTTGCATTTCGTTTGTAGATATCTTACATTGGCTGTAAAAATATCTCATCCAAAGATTTGTATGCATTACGTGCAGAAGTCACAGTTAGAAAAAGTTCGAGCTATCGGAATGATAGAGGCTGGTTGGACCAATCGCACAATCACTCGACATCTGAATCGAAGCGATACGGAGATTAAAAGATTCTTGCGAGAGTGGGTCAAAAACGACGAATATCAGAGTCAGAATGGCAACGGTAGACAAAAGTACACAAAAGAAGGGGAAGATAGAGCGATTGTCAGTGTAGTTGTCACAGCACTGGATTCGTCGTTACCAACTATCCACCATGTGGTCTGCATACATGTGTCCAACTTAACCCTCGACAGACGACAGGGATAGCGGACTTTACACTCCCGCTGAATGCTATGCCACTTACCTCTCATGCATGAACTCTGTCAATTCCGATTACAGTGGTGTCGAGCTCGATCCATTTGGAACTGATTTACTGAGGACGTATAGTCTTTCGTCATGCGTCCGGTTTTCAACTGTATCCTGATGACAAACGCAGATGAGTCTGGAGATATCCAGGGCAGCGTGGAATCCTTCCTTTACTATTGCGCGCCACACAGGCCCTCTAAAGGTATTTATGGTCTGGGGTGCCATCCTCTTTGATAGCCGGTCCTTTTTCGTAGTCGTTTCTGGCAGTTTGTCAGCACATCGGTACTTAGACGACATTCTACGACTGGTTGTGTTACCGTTCCTTTGGAGACACCCAGGACTTACTCTTCAACATAATAATGCCCAAAACGCACACAGCATGTGTTGCTATGAATTGTCTGCAAGCTTTTTTATTGCTATAGACTGTTTATATATACATAAATGCTGGTAAAGTTACATACTTATCTTGAATCTACCAGAGACGCTTATGAATAGAATTAACAGAGACGCTTATGAATAGAATTAACTGTGTATTTATGAGTTTTAAATTTTGGATTTTGTTACGTTAGTAAAATATTTAGTGTAATCAATAAATAATTAATGTCTTAGAAATGCTTAATTCATACAGGGATGGGAAAAAATCCAAGAATATCAAGTTTGTATAAAATCAATGATGATGAATTAAATATATTTAAAACAAGTTAATGTATTTATAAAAAATAATTATTTCTATGTTGTTTTGTGATAGAGAAATCTATAAGATTAAATAAATAGAAGAAGGGAAAATTCTAAGTATTTAACCATACATATTCCCTGGCTAATAAATTAACTTTGCAGTATTAAATTTGCTTGCTAGATACAACTAAATTAATTGCATTAATTCATTTTCATTATTATTCTAAGTAATAAGACTAAGAAGTAAGATATGCAATTTAGAACGCAATATTTTGGACATTCTGAACTTTTGTAGACTTGAATCACTAAGTTAATAGAGACACTAAATGCTTTGAACTTTTCATATTATGATTCTGCTGTTCTGCTGGCCTTTCACCGATTCTGTATGTATTTTATTTATGAAACTTGATAAGTAGAACAGGCTAAATAATCAATTCTAAAATTATAATTACAAGTATCACGTCACAAAAAAAAATATCTGCACTTGAGCATTTCTTAAAGTGTAGCTTAATCGGATTCTATAATATTTTCTTCAAAATCCGATTTATCTCTGTCGTAGTGATATTTTCACAATTAGAAAGTTATTTCCTATAGAGAGAACATATATTTTTTTTCTTTTAAACATTCACTTATTTTAAGTAGAGCACAATATTTATATATAAATTAAGAGAAACTTTCAATCCTTTTTTTTATAATTTTAAATTTGACTAAATTTAACTTTGAAATTATAAATATGCTCAGTATATAAATTATTGTCTTTATAAGTACTCTGAAATTTTTTAAAGTTACAGGTGTAATACATTTTGTATAAGACGTACTTAAAGTTAAGTTAATGAATTACAAATGACAATTCACCTATTTATTACTAATAATCTCGGACAATATTATTTTTATTTATAGATGAAAATGTTTAGAATACCTGATTCCTAAATATACAGGTATCTCAAAATTTAAGTATAAGAAGTGAAGATCATTTAAAGTCATAAAATAAGCTGCCTGTATAATGCCGCAATCATCTCAGTTAACTTAAACGCTTATTTTAGACATCAAATCTCTAATACTGTCTTCATATAATTTATATTCAAATAATTTCTTTCAGAATATACCATACTTTTGAAGCTATTATACGAAAACGATGACATACAAAAAAATATATAAAAGTTATTACTCTAGTTACAGTTGTGAGTCAGTATTTAAGATAACGAACCTAGAGAACTATGGACTGTATGGCATGTGTTATATGCTATATCCAGAATTATTTTTTGTTTTGAATATTTTTAAAATTTAATTTAGAAATTTTCAATTATTGTAGATATACTTCTGCTTTATGAATTCGGGATAAATCCAAATTTAAAGCATTAGAATAATTTAAATTTTTTGCGAAAAATACTATCAATCGATATTAAACCTACAAAGGTATTGAAAATTATTTTAAAAATATTTATTTTAATTTACCTATATCACAACCAATCTGTTTGTTTAATATGAAAGTAAAGAACGGTGTTTTAAAAATGTTTCTAGATATTTAATTTAAACTCATCAAATCAACAATGAATTGTAATCAATATGTTATATAGCTGTCTATCTATAATGACAATTTAGTGTAAACTAGTTCCTTTCTTCCTAGCATCAATTTACTTACATACAGGAAGTCAATAATAAAGAACAATAACTCGTGACTTGACGTTTCATAAGATAATGCAAATGAGATTGTGATCAATAAAAATTCATTTAGCTACAGTTTTTAAAATCCTCATATACTTTATTTGCTACTATGGAAAGTACTTAGTCCATTCATTTTAGTTTTTGACACATAATGGGTTCTTATAGATTCTAAATCCATTCATCTTGTAAATTGTTTGCTAACATACTATATTAAATGACTAAAAATTGATTTTTTTCGATGAACTGGTATATGTGGATAAAATCTAGTCTTCAAATAAATTCTGAGAGTGAATCTGTGAACTCCATTTTTGTTTCAGCTAGATTATGAAGTGGAAATCAGTTTGGAAGATAGCTTCTTATGACGATATATTTTCTTTGTTTCGTTTCAGCTCACTTATTGAAATCAGAAAGCGACATAAGATCGATAATAAGATCAATTATAAAAAATTACTTTTAGTAACGGTGAATATTGTAGAAACTATAGTAATGCTCATCACTAATATTTCATTTGTAATAACATCCAAATCCTCCATGAGTAAAATTAACATGTCAATGGCAACCGTCGCTTTAATTAATAGGTGGATTCTATACTTTAGGATGGGTCGGCTTCGATTACTGTCTCGGCGAGCTGTCAAACTTTCTGATGAACTGAGCATTCCAGTCACCGACAGAATTAGCAGATGGGTAGATATATTTGCAAAACTTAACATTTTATTGCATATACCTATTACAATAATAAGTTTTGGGAAGCTTTACATTGATAGATTTAGAGAAATGATGTTTGGTTACGAATGTGTCTTGGTTCTACGCATCATTATGATTACAATATTTGTGTATTCATACTTTGGACTTTTGCTGTTTCCTTCAGGTGTGTTTTCAATGTACTACACATTTCTCTGTTCAAATATAAGAAACATATTGTACTATTTCCAAAAAAATATTGATGTCCTCTTGAGATGTAATTCTAAGTACGCACTAAGGCTCTATCTGTCCATTAAGGAATTAGTAGAAACCATGGACACCGATTTATCAGTTTTGATGTTTACCACTTCACTACATAATGCAACAACAATGTATTTCGCTATTACGATATGGCTACATTCTGATGAATGCGGAATGTTGATGTTATTTTCTTCGGTCACAATTTCGAATTTATTTATCATGAGCTACATCGCCTATATAAACATGGCCGTTTCAGGTTCTTTAGTTTATGATGCGGCATCTGATATTTATTCGGAAGCAGAGAAACGTCTGTATAATGGAAACAAACCAACAGAAACTCAACGACAATTCTTAAAAGT
>BMAW01029024.1:29867-50012 GCA_019974015.1 Nephila pilipes | reverse complement strand
AATAGAATTGCTCTTGGTATAATCGGAACATTATTTACATACTGTATTCTGTTATAATGTGTGCAAAGTATGTCAAAAGCTGTTAATTAAACATCTGTCATACCTCGGTTCACGAACTTTATTCGTTTCGAGAATCAGTTCGCAAGCGTCTGAGCAGCGGATTCAGACATATAAACTCTCAACGACGATTTTGAAGAGTGACTGAAAAAGTGTTGTTCCTTAATGTATAGAGAATAGAACCAGTAAAAAGAGTTTTTTTCAGGGTATAACTGTAACTTACTATAATCAGTTGCAAAGTTTGCATAGTATGTAAAGAATAGATAGTTAAATTACGGTCACACCTCTCGGTTCACGATCTTAAAGCATTCCGAAACGCGGTTCACAGTTCCTTAAGTAATATGTCCAGGTAATTCAGATTTTTTTTTTTGTATTTTTTTTCCCTATATTCTAATATACTGACTGATTTGGGCTTATGTTACCAATCCAGCATCACTTTCGGAAATGCATGTCTACTGAGTATAATATGTGGACTTTTCCACCTTAAGGTTGGATCATAAATGAAAACAAGAAGTGTGGGAAAAACTGTTCTTAAACTTATTTAATCATGAACAGTACCATTTGTGAACTAAGTAATGATCATAATATGAAGAGCTATTTCAACAAACAGACCTCCCAAAATATCAATTAAAATGTAAATGTTATTTCCCTTCATTTCTGATGGTTTGATTCAAACTTTCATGAGAGGAATCTGCCAATTTAACGTATGTTTAGGGATCACTTTTGAAGATTTCTTCATCGAAAACGTTTTCAGTTAATCTGACGGACACTAATATAAGGAGAATGTTCTTATAATCACTGCGATATTTTCAACTCAACATGGTTATAGAATATGATTAAGATTGATTATTATTCATTATGTTAAGAGATTTTGGATTGAAAATGTCAATAATAAACTTGTTCCATCCAATGTAGGATTAAAAGTTGTAAGAAGTTATTTTCATTTGATTTCTTTACTTTTATATATATTATAAATAACATTCTACGTCCAAAAACAGTATCTACATCTATATAAAATTAAATTTTGCTGGGCTTTGGTAATAATAAAACAATTATTAATTTTAATCAAAAAATTTTGTTTATCAAAGAATTAAATTAACATTTCATTAACATATTGAAAAACGAGTGTACATAGTTTCTTTTGAAACAAAAACACAAATTAATTAAATAAAACAGCAAATTAGCTAAACGGCAAGCAATGTAAGAACACCTAGTACATAAACTTTATTTTTAAATGAAAAAATAGCATCGTCTTATATCCACCCAAGTGACATTCGAAACATAATAATTCAAAAGATAGAATAATGTTTTATCTCCAAATCCCGAGACGAGAAGTATGATTGCATTGTTTATTGTAATAACATTGATTTTGGAATAAAAAACCATAATAAAAACAGTAAAAGTAAAAAAAGAAAAGGTTAAGGCTGCTCATGAATTTTGTTACCAATCCTCTTTATCTTTTCAGCAAACAAACTCTTAATTATCATGCTAATTAACCACTATGGAGAGAAGTGACATGACACAAACTCTGATTTTTTTTATTTAAAAATGATGACTTAGAAATAAAATACGCTGAAGATTCATTAGAGGAAAACAGATACACCTGAAGATCTAGTATGAAAACTCACAGAAGGGATGAAATAATTTTAAGATATTTTTTACTGTAACCAAAAAATAACACTCATCGTGATTTAATTTACAGTTTCCATCATTTCTTTTTATGGAAAGCTATTTTTTGTTTAGAGATTTTTTTACTCCTCACTATATATGAAATGAAAGTAATTTCTTAGACCCGTAATTAACAAATTTTAATCAATTTAATTACCAAAATTGAAATATAGATATATAGATTTAGGCTGTGTGTGTGAAACAGGTATTGAGCAATTTTTACGAAAAATAACTTAACATTCATGTGATACTTGTTTGCAGTATCTATTATAACCCCAAGTACGTTAATCAAATAAATTAAAGTATATACATTTATTCAGATAGTTTTATTCAAATTTAAAATATTAACCTAGTTCAAAAATTCCTTGCACTTTTGTCTAAGGAAGCCAGGAAATACAATCGCTTAAAACATATTACTTTTCGTTTTATAATTACCCAGTTAAGTTTTGTTTCCTAACTCATTAAAGAGAGTTAATTAACTTCAAGAATTATTCTATGAATTATTAAAATTTCTCAAATGTATGAAAATGTATTAATATGTTTCATTGTAAATATTTGAAAGAAGGAAAACAATTCATAATAACTGAAATTGTTTGAAAATTGAATTTTCTTTAGAAATGATCAGTTTCTGAAGTCTCATTCCAAAGCAAATGGGGATTGAAGTCAATAAAATCAAGTCTAGATTTTTTTCATGAAAATGAACAAAGTATCATAATCTAACAATTTTTGAATAGCATTTAGTGAAATTTTTTTATTGCAGCTGTTTCACTGTCGCATTGCTTTTTAAGAATGTTATTTTAAGTGAATAAAATTAAATTGTCTCCAGAAGATACGTAGTTGAAACTGGTATGTTGTTGAAAACAACTTGAAAGATAATGCTTTGGAAAAATTCAATTGTACTTGTAATTTTAATTTTTCAAAGCTTATTTTCGTCAATTGTTAACATATTTATTTAAATAATAATATTTGTAATCTTATAAAACGAGGTATTCTCTCTTTCTTGAGGAAGAAAAAATTTAAAAAAGGATCCATTCTCGAATACTTGTACATATATAATATTAATAATATATCATTAATGATAAATGTTTATTGGTTCACGTAGATATTACTTTTCAAAGAGATTATTTGAATCAGTAGTACTAAAATAATACTGCACTGAAACACACAAAGAAGGGGAAAAAAGTGAAATAATATTATTATAGTCAACGATAGAAGTAATAGAGATATAAAATGTGCCTAATTTTTATTATTATTTCCTGCCATATCTTTATTAATATATTTATGGTTTCATCGTATATTTAATTTCATTATTCTTGGTTTCGGTAAATATTCCTGTGAACCACATGTATGTTAATCATATTTTTAAACTATAATAAAATAAATGCATGCTCAGTATAAATTTCCTTATATACATCACATTGACTCTAAAAACATTCACAGAAGTCCATTCTTAAGTAAAATAAATTTTCCAACTTCCATAAACATACAGAAGGTATTTCAAATCTACGCATTTATCACAAATAAATAAAAATAATCTTGACATTATGCTGATGAAATGTAGAATTCCTGCATATTTATAACAAGTAACGTAATGCTTAAAACATTTTATACCGACCTAAATCGATAAACAGAACTTTAGTTTGTTAAAGTATGCCGTTCTGCTTCTAAAAAGGATGGATTTTAGAGCTTCGAAAATCCTTTAATCCATTCATAGATCAAAAGTTTGCGTCGTTATTTTTCCTCGATTTTTTTCTTTTTTGTTTACATCGTGCTTTAATTTTCTTTTTTCCTTTTTCGGTATTAAGAATCAGGTTATAAGAGAGAAATGGAAACCATTTGCATAATGGAACTTCAGTTAAGTGACAGTAACAGCGGGGTATAATTGCCACAAAATATATAAAACTTCTTTAAAATAGTTTAAGAAATCAGTTACAGGGAAAAGACTTTAAATTTTGCTTTATAGAAATGAAAATCAAGTATAATATTTAAGCAAAACTATTGTCTTAAATAAGTATATGTTGTATATTTAATAAAAGTCAAAATTTTCCTACAAAACGTTAAAAACATTAGTGCTTTTGAAATTAATTTGAAATAAATGTTGAAAAATAAATGGAGAAACCTTTAGTTTTTTTGTAATTACAGGCAGAGTAACTTTCTTTTATTGTTTCTTTTTACTTAAAGTTTTTGAATAGTTAAATGTTTTCTCTGAAATGAGATTTAATTTCCTAAAATATTATCAGTACTTAGCTTGTGAATACAAACTGATTACTAAATATTTATTTATGTAATTATTTCTAAGATTATGTCTAATTTCAGTTAAAAATGAGAACTAAGAATAAAATTATACATATCATACATCATTATCTGATGATTGATTAGTATTCCTCTACCCTAATTACAATTAGTATTGTGTAAATAAAATATGAAGTCAAACAGGAAAAGCCTTAGAAATAACTTACAGCAAATTATAAAAAAATACGAAATCAACAGAAATTGTGGCAATGGCATTACAATATTGGTTAGCTACATATGAATCTTTAGCCTTAAGTAAAACTGTTGCATTTTTAAAAAAATACTTGATGAATTTTGCTTTATTTTTTCTTGAGGTTTTTTTTCGAGATTGATGAGTTATTGTTATCTGTACTTTAATTTTAAGTTATTTTATTGTAATCATTAAAGAAATTGTGCTTCGTTAAAATACCAGATAAGATAATCAAGATGCGCAAAGTATGGAATCGTCTTCCTATTCAAAGAATTACCGCGATTTATATAGTAGTCCTAATCCAGATAAAATTTACTTTGTTGGCAACTACGTTGTACTTGAACACTACCATTCAATGGGCTACGTCAGGATTTATGAGGACTTCTGAGATTCAGAATTTGCTTCAATTTGCAGCATTCTTTCAATCTAGGAATGTATTCTTTTCCTTCATTGGTAAAATTATTTTAACCTTTTGCATCTCAACTACGATGCCTTTCTCATACAAACTGCAATTAAATTTTAGAATAAAATATTTTCATTTTAGTTTTCGAATATAAACAAATTATATCGTAATAAATTCGATACTTATTGAAATAATTATTAGCCACTCAAGAGGCTATTGGATTGAGTGAGGCGTTTTGATGTACCAGATCACTTTTCAATGTTTTATCCTTTTCTTGAATTTTAATTATAATTAGGTTAAATATAGTCCACTTAATAATTTATCTTTTGCTTTAAATTAATTACATGTAGCTTATATAACATTTAATTTAATAATTTATTGTTATTTTAATTTTAATGACTTTTAGCTTAAATATATTCAATTTAATAATTAAACGTTTCTTTTAATTTTAATGACAATCAGCTTAAAAATATTCAATTTATTAATTAAGCATTTCTTTAATTTTAATATCGGAAAAGTTTTCTTTTGTCCATTTCTCGATATTTAATCATTCGCTTTAATTCTTATATTTAATTGAGTAATTTAATATTAATTATAAGAAAAGTGCACCTTAGGTGGCTAAATCTGCTTCTTGCCAAATTTTGCTCAAAACCTTTTATAGTATTTATTTTAAATTCGATTTGAAATATATATATTTTACTTTGAGGATTTGGAACATTTTTATGAGGGTGATTCATTAAAAACAAGTGGCACTTCGTAATATTAAATAAGTTAAAAAAATACTTAAAACATACATTTATTCGTACTAACCGATGCAATTTTATGAAATATTAGAATCAAACTAATTTCTCAACTACAAATGTTAAATACAAACTAAAACTGATGAGAAAGCAATTGATGAAATTAAATAGAATGCACACATCCTACTCAAATCAATCCAATTACTTTGAAATATTTTCAAAACATTTTTTTTTGAAATTTTATGTAACACTTTCTCAGTACTAATGGTTTCTGTGTTACAAAAAAGGGAAGTATAAACTATTGAATTATTATTAGTGATTTAGATTCCAATATATTTTCCGCACATTTTATGTACAAGTATCTTTCAAACATTATTTGCATGATTTTACCCTAATCATTGTGCGTATTTTATTCTATATAAGTGTCAATATTATAATAACATGGAAATATGAATAAACTAAGAAACCTTATATACCTACGATATTTATTAATAGCACGTATAAGTAATATTACCTACCAGGCATGCGAATATGAAATAGGAATTTTTATATAGAAAATACATGCTTATTGAATAAGAATGAAATACATATTTTATTCAAGTATTACCTAACCTCTAGCTGTAAATTTCTTCTTTATAAGAAGTGTAATATTTCCCTTAGTAATACATGTAAACAAATCAAGCATAATGGTATGAAAAAAATTTCTGGATGATATAAAACATTTTTTGTTTAATATTTGTATGTATAAATTTTATATTCCTGTTATGTATATTGTTTTAAGTTATTATATAATAATTTTAATATTTGAATTCCATTATGTATGCTAAATGTTATATAATACTGGTGTTATGTTGTACTTTTAAGATTTTAGTTTAAGATTATATTTTTAAAAGATTCGACACTTCAGAAAATACCTTCCCAACTCTTCAGAAATAATCATATGCAATCACAAACTTAATGAATTATTTATGAAGCTTCGAAGTATATTGAATTACAGTTTATGTAGAAAAAATTAATAACTAAGAATACAGAGGATTCATACAATGAGAGAGAAAGAAATATAATTTTTTTTTTATTATTTGTAATAAAACAATAGAATTTACATTATTATGCACTGAAAATTATAATTTTTTCATGTTGAAATTACACTAATTTTGTTATTTATTAGTTTATTGAAAATGCTTGTTGTTAAATTTGCGAGTACCTACATCAAATCATTAGGAAAAATCTTATCTTAGTCTACGCTTTTGCGACGGAAATCAAAACCACTCCACAGTACGCCAAATATAGAATTGCATTAAATTAGGTTCTAATAGGATTTGATTACATTTGGAGTAAATTCAGTGTGCTTATCATTCATTTGGAACAATTTTTTTTTCTGTTATTGAGGTGTGTTCTAAAAAAGAATCCAGCCGACCCATCAAATCTAATCTTTATTAATATACAGTCTCTCAAACAAAGTGAGATATTATTGAAAAATAATAATAATAACTGAAACTCAGTCGCTCCAGTGACGAAAACATCTAAACTTGCAGTCTTCTTGCAGTTTCCAAATAATTCAATACGAATATTTTCTGATTAAGTCAATTTAACATTCTGTACAAGTCTAGTATAACCGTGATTCGAATAAGTGATATATTTTGAATATTGTAGACAGTGATTTTCATGACTGTGACCAATATATATATATACGGACCAATGTCTGATAAATGTGAACTTATGCTTAACAAAGGAAAAGTCTTTGTGTTTTTATTTGAGCAAAAAGTACAGGCGAACAACAATAATAATCACCATTTAATAAGTGTATTACCTTTTTGAAAAATTATACTTATTTACGCTTATATTAACTATTAGTGCTTCTATTAACACATTAAACATTAACACAGTAAGTTCCCCATTAAATATTATTTTACCTTTCTATAATATTCTCTTTTTTTCTTTCTTGCTTTGAAAATTTATGCAAAGAGCAATTGACTTGAAAGGTCACTAAGTAGTAAGCGCTTTGAATACTCGAGGGAATTACCGGAGTCTTTAAAATAAATGAAACAAATCACTAATTGAGACGGATGTGACCGCAGTTTCTATGCCTTCAAGGACGACCCCTTCCGATTCGTCCTTCCCCCTCAATTACTTTCTAATTCATTCCTTCACGTTTTGCATTACGAACTTCCAATCCAACTTTTCTTCCTGTCTTTTCCTTTGCACCATTAGGTTTCTTCCTTTCTCTGTCATTCTCTTTACGCTGTCTTTTATTTGTTATTCGATATTTTTCCTTTTAGGTAAATGACACATTTCTTTCTGCAAGAAATCAAAATTCTTATGCGTATGAATATAATTAAACAGGAAAAGATTTCTGATATAAAATTAATTTAGATGAAATTTAATCAATTCACGTACATTAATATTTTCTGTCTGAACTCTTGTCTTCTTATGTATGTAAAGATCTCCTTTCATAATGATTTTCTACAATTTTGAGAGTAAAGCTTAAGATTCAAAAATGGACTTTTAAAGTAATATAAGAATATTTTGAATATTTGGTGAATATATTTGTTTTTGAATATTGTTTTACATTTCCGCATTTAAAAATATGTTTTAGCATATCACATTAAGTGACTTTTCAAGAAAATGATTTCAAAGGAAAATTTGTATAAATTGTGACACGGATTTAACCAATAATGTTGGAAAATTCAGAAAGTTTATTTTTCTATTGTATATTTAAATTAGCAAATTTGAGATTGATTCTGTAATATTCTCATGGGTATTGTAAACAAGTCTTAGTATCTATTTTAAAAAAAATAATTTCGGAGGAAAAAATATATTTATATGTATGCTGAAATTTAAAAAAAAAAACATATAACCAATTAATTTTTAAAATAAAAGTATAGATTTTAATGGAAAATAGGTCTCTAATTTTGTTATATACGTGATGTATAATACACATTAAAATAGAAATGATTGGTAAATATTTCTGGATATGATAACATGTGAAATGCCCCGATGTATTTAAAAAATACAAAATTAAAAAAAAAATCAATTTTAAATCATATAACTCTGGAAAAATAATTATTAATCACTTCAAATAAATTTAAATGAATTAATTATTAAGATATTAACTATTTTGTTTTTTAGAAATGCATTTTCATATAATTTCAGTACATTTTCCTGTAGAAATATTTTCATACAGATTTTCATATAATTTATTGTACCTGACAAATAAGAGAAATTAAAGAAAATGCGGAAATAACTATAATAATAATGAAAATTATTCATAAAAGTGTTAGCTATGTGTATAATAACAAAGTGTTATATCGTACGAAAATATACAATGAATAAAAACCAAAATATTGAAATTAACTTTCTGAATTTGAATTGTTCGCATGCACATACGATATATCGTCTATAAATTGAACTTTGTAGTCATTACTAAGAACAATAATAACTGTTATAACAGTTTTAAAAGGTTGTGGATAAGAAAACAGCAAGAAACAACCAACTCTCTAAAAATGGTGCTTGCTTAAATTCCAAAATGTGTTCATTTACATTTTCAGTATGCATTTTTTCCAACTTTTAGTTCTCAAAAAGACAAAAGATATACATCAATCGGAAGGTCATAAGTTAAAGAATTTTACTTAATGAAAGAAATAATTTTGTTCATTTATATGGTTACGAGTTCCTATAAATATTCTCAGATGAAACCAGAAATAGAGATATTATAATCGTTTCTTGGAAAGATTTATTTTAATCATATTCGTAGTTATTTCAATAAATACGAAACAATGATTCTTTAAACACAAATTCGGGAATGACAACTAAATAGTTATACCTTAAACTGAAAAAAAAAACTGAATTTACGTAATCTAAAAAATGGTAATAACTGAACATAATTATTATCCATAGTAATTTGTATGTAAATATTAAATAATGTATTATTAAGGGATATTTTATTAGTTTCTTTCAATATATATTTCTATAAGCTTATTCAAATAGCTATATATAAAATATGGCGGTATTCCGTTTAAAAATTATTAAAAATTCTTAAATATTAATATTAATTGGAATATTATTTTATTAATATGCTTTCAGTTTCTTTAATGAGTATTATAAGGTTCTACATCAAATTAGTAATCGTGTGTGTACCATTAATAACTGAAATCTTTCATAACTCAATTTTATAACACAAATTTCTTATCAAACCATATGTGAAGTTGTTTTATCCGAACAATGTATATCTACATAAATTGAGAAATGACTATGAATAGTAGTTATATTTCAAAATGTTAGTTCATATAAAATATTTTCAACGAATAAAATTAGTTTTGCTACGATGTGTCATTTTCAAAAGAATTATTTTCTTTGTTTATTTTTTATTTACATAGATAGTTATGTAATAAAAAATGTTGAAAAACTATAAAAAGAAATTTTTGCATTATGTAAGATTTTGTAAAGCTATTATAGGAAAATGTATAACATCATATGTTTGAATTCAAAACTTATATTTTAACTATAATAAATTTCGTCAAGTACAATTTTATTCTTTAATCAGTTTCAGAATGAAAATGCCTAAAATTCTTTCTTAGTCAAACACTTCTTTACCATTACATTATTATTTTTCGGTTCTATAACTATATGTTGCTTCGGCAAAAAATGATTTTTATTATCTTTTGCTCGTATCTATCATACTTCTAACTAATGATTAAGTTACAACCATCCGTATTTAATGTAGATGTAAGTTATAAATAATTCACTGCAGGTTTAAAAAGCTGCAACAAATCTACAGAGGTGAGCATAGGGAATAACCACTGCGAAACAAATCGCTAAATTTTGCGAATTTGATAGTCGACGGAATGCCTTTACAAGCAGTCGTTTTATATTCCCATCCAATTTATCCCTATTTCCACCTACTTTTATTATTCAATATTTTTAATACATATCTTCGAATATTTAGCTCATTGTCTTCCTGTTCTCCTTATCTTCGGCCACTTTAAAAACAAATTTAAATAATTTCCTTCCATTTCTTTAGGTATATAAATATACCTTCAATTTAGAAATATAATTTTTTTTAGGAAGCAAGATGTTCTAAAATGGATGAAAGGCTGTTTCAAAAGTTAAAATTAAGTTTATAACTTAATTAGTCAAATATTATAAGCTCTGTGTGACTTAATTTAAGATGATAGTACAAATTTTTAATTTTTGGCCTCATATTCAATTTCCTATTTATCTTTAAATCTTTAATTTTTTTTTAATCTTACTTAGAATCTGAATTACATCTTTTTTAATATTACTTATTCATGAATTTCTCTGAACGGGAAGAATCTGAAGACGATAAATTTTAATACTTCTAGAACACAGTATCTCAAAATGTTATGCATTGATGAACCTAATATTTTATACATATAGATTTCTGATACATATACATGGAATAGACTTTTCTTGATGTTTTAAATTAAATAGAAGTTTTTATATAACATTAAAGGGGAAACATTTCCATGACTTTTAAGAAATTTTCAGTATTCAAAACTCAAACTACCGTAGCAAATTATGTAGGGGCTTTATATTTTCAAAATAATCGTCTATTTCCTGAATAAGGTTATATTCTGTATTATTCCATTTACATAATGTCAATGTATTTTTTTTCTTTTCAGTTACCATGTTTGGCATAAATTCTTAATTTTTGTTTGCACATATATAAGATACCCTTTCGACAGTACAAATATACCCCAACAAAAGTTTTCTTGGGAATTTCTCTAATTTTGAAGACCCATAAGGTCATAAAATATGCATTTGTAGGCAAAATTTAAGTTGATTCAAAAAACATTTCTCCAGATATGTACTTTACCTCGAGCAATCTCTCTTTGGAATTAAAATTATATAGTGATTTAAGACACGAATTCGTTGTTTTATTTTGGATGATTTAGAGAATTCTTTCATTTAGCTTTCTTTAAATAAAAACCGTTATTAACAAAGAAGGCATTGAAAACGTAGAAGCATTGAAAACAAAGTAGGCATTGAATTTCAGTGGATAATAAGCAATTTATGCTTGAATATGTATACATTTGAATCTAAAGAAATCATCCGAAAATCAATCAGTTTCCCTGAAATCGCGTCCACGTTTGGTTAAATCTAGAAATAAATTCTAATTCCAATTGCACTATTGAACCACGGTGTTACAGGGCTGATGCAAGTAAAATCTATAGAGGCTTCAATTCCGCATATTCACATTTTATGGAAGTCAAAAAATAAGCTGCGTGGTCAAATATGGTCCTCGTCACGTGGTCGAGGCACAAAAGTACGAGTTATGTCGCCAATAGCCCTCATTTTGTTTCTTAGCGCTACGTTAATAAGCAATCATTAACTTAAAATCAGTTTATTTACCATGTGTCTGTCCTAAGTAAAATAAATTTTGAAAATAAAGGCGTCTTTTTTCAAAAATAATTATTTATACTATACGCTTTCATTTTTGAGGATTTAATCTCTTCTCTATAAATAATTTTATTACATGCAGTTGCTTAGCTTATCAAGCACTAAAAAAACAATATTATTTCAGGATTAATTTAATGCGATTAAAAATGTGATTTTTCAAATTTATTATCAATTTTGCTGTGCACTACTAAACCCGCAGAAGTAAGATTTAGATAATTTTGTTTTATGAACAATTTTGTTATAAGTTTGTTTTATTATTAAATATCTCAAGCTCTACTTATCTAATAAATAAATATAAATTTTATTGAATACCATATGAGAGTATTATAGTAAATTGTAAAATGGTAGAATATTGCTATTGTAACATGTGTTTATTCATAAAAAATCAATATTGTCCTTCATACATGCATGGACTGATATTTATTTTACCTATTATAAAAATCAAACAATATATTTACTGAAATTGAACCTTCTATCAACGAGTTTATAAGCGAAATGTAAAAATATTTTTTGTTTCCTTCGGATGGAAACGTAAATATTATTAATATATTACCCTGCATGTTTATAGCAGTGGTTTGAAGACTTGAACAATATGCATCACAGAGGTGAATTGAAGTAAAAACACCTAACTATAAAACTACTTTTAGAAAATCGCATGTATTATTATTATCAGATTAACTCGGCTGATGTGCACACTAACTTAGTTCCGAATACATATATTATACACTTTTGTGTGCAAGTTATGTATTATGTACTTATGTTTATGGTTTGTTCCATTTAATGCCATCTTAATTGCTTTTATCATGAACTTGAAACTAGTTAATTTTTCATATTTAGCTCTAGTTTTAACTAAATGTGTATATGCATATCGCATGGCTTGAGTTAAAAAAAAATTTTAATGCCACCAGAAAGAAAGTAAATAGTTGTATAAAAAAAGGAACATATGTTTGTAATATTAGTTTCTCTCAGAGAATATATATATATATATATATATATATATATATATCCTTAGAAAAACAATATAATTTAATAACACAAAAATATAATTATTTGAAAATATAGCTTAGAGAATAGTACCTAATGGTAAAATATTCATTTAAAATTTTCCTTATCATTTGACGCACTTATTGCAGCATTTAAGTATTGAAAATATTCAAAACTGTCGGAATTAAATTGTAATAGTGCACTATGAAAATGGTACAAAAGGATACATTAGGAAAGAAGAAAACACAATGAAGACTAATTAACTGTCACATGTGTTCAAAATCTGAAGATACAAAATCTTGTACCGTGTGACAGCATGTTCAGCGTAACTAATCGAGTTTTGATGTTGCAAAAGTACAAGGTGAGGCAATTCATCACATTTGTTTGATAGTTGAATATCTTCTTTACAAAAGTGTAGTTAAACACACAAACTAACATTTTAGGCATTTCCAACATATGAATAGCATAGTTTGAATTTATTTTCGGAAATTATTTTAATAATAAATCACTTTTATGCAAAACGTGATAGTTAAATGTTGTCAAGAAACTTTGGATGTATTTAAGCTATACCGAAAAGATGATTCTTTGATGTGAAGCACATACTTTTAATAAAATTAACGTAAAGCTCGTTGACTTTTCTCATTGTTGCCATATTCAACTAGTCTATATTGCATAGCAAATTACAGGCTTTATTTAAAATGCACGAATGCCAAGCACCAGTCTATGCGTATTTGTTTGATTTAAAAATTTTGTAAAAGGGTACAATTTGCAACAGTATTACTTGCTTTATCTGCTGCTTCTAAGCGAATTTGTTACTTTTGCCTTTCATTTATCATTTCGGTTAAAAGGATTTACATTATTATAATTACATTTAATTTGCTTAAAATATTATTATATTGCTAATATATATATATATATATATATATATAAATCACACACACACACACACATATATATATATATATCGTCTGTTTTTTTTTTCTTTTTGTTGTAAATATTGGCAACGTTTTTGGACTTAATAATGTTTTGCTTGTTTAAATAAAAATACATTAGGAATTTAAAGAGTTTATTTTCGGTTTTGATAACATTTAATTCTCAGAAGCCTGAGGCTTAGAAAAATAATTGTTGTATGCTAACTAGTATTCATTTTGAATAATTTAACTATTTCATGAAATTTACAGTTGCTACTTTTAGCTGAAAATTTTGTGAAATTTCGGATTCGAGTTCCACAGGAATAAAATTGTTATTAAAACTGATTATTTCTCCTCAACATGTAAGGTATAGTTAATTCCTTAGAAACAGTTGTTATTTAAACACCATGTATATATATATATATATACATTGAGAAATTAAAAGGTTTATACTTATTGTAGGACACATTCACTGGCTTAATATCAAAGTACAAATACTTTACAAGAACGATGTTATTCTTATAAATCAGTGTTCACTTAACTATTTTTCATAGCTATTAACTATTTTTCATTATCGTTTACCGGTAGAATTATTTCAGGAGTTCTTTTCGTATTTATTTTATGCTACATAGGGGTAATGGGATATATTTCTGAAAGAAATGATAAGTAATCACTAAGATGTATACTTGCTGTTGCCTTATAATATGCTTTAAGTACTTTTTTAAAAAAAATAATATGCATAACGAGAAATAGACCATTTTATTTTTTTAATTTATCTTTTTTTTAATTTCACTAATAATTTAAAAATTATTTTAAAGTATTTTGTATTAAATTTAAATTATTTATGCTTTCATCTCTCATATAAATTCCATTATGAATAGCTGATTCAACTTTTTTGTTCTATCTTTTTTCCAAATTTTGACTGAAGCTCATATCAGTATAAGTTAAACATTTTCCGAATACTACATGTATATAATTTATAAAACAACTAAATCAGGTAAGACATAATAAAAGCAATAGTTAACACTACGAAAAATTTAACAAGTACGTATGGCACTAATTTAGTATTATTTGACTGTAGCAATATCACATGTAAGTTTGCCTTCCTTTTAACATAAATAATTATTTTCGTTTCTTTGTTTCTAAAATTACCTTTGACATTAAATTTTGTAAGAAAACTGTTTCAATGATTTTGTGCCCAATGTACCCTTATCTAACAGAAACAACATTTGAAATGTAAGTTTACATATTTACAAATCTGAAAAAACCATTAATGAATATTTATTAATTTCCATTACTTGCTCATTATGAGTGGATTTGATAACTTTTTAATTCAATTTCTTTATAGTTTTTAATGTGTTCATATATAAACAAAGACACGAAAAAATTTATTTATTACAATTCATTTATTATTAGAACGTTTCATACTAATATCAGCACATTCACGAATCGTGAATCGAAATCCATACGAATAATTAATTTTAATATTTACATTAATTTTTCTTTATTTTAAATTTCCTGATACATATTGAAAATAAAAAGTCATATCAGTATCATATAGATTTGAGTACACTAGATGTTCAAGAAAGAAAGAAAATAGTTTTTCTAAATGAGGAAACTTAAACAATATACTGCTAGTTTAAAATGTATAACTACATACCTTATGTGAAATAAATTTATGAGTATATATATATATAGTAATAATAATAATAATAGTTACAATTAATAAGAAAATTTGAGCAATAGTCATAATTCCGAATATAATTACGAAATTCTTATTCTATGTCATGCAAAGCCTTTTTATACATACTATTATTGAGGCTCAAAATAATGTATTTAATATTAATAAAAAGAACTGATTAATCATCTATAAGAATGTATCTACATTTATTTTCATTCTCCCTATTTTTTTTCTTTTCAAAAGTATATCTTATGGACATAGGTAGTGTCATTTAATGTTCAACTAATCACATACTGGAAGGAATTTTCCCGCATTATTGTTAGAAATACTATGAAGTTGCAAACAGCATTCACTATAAGTGATTTAATTTAATGCATGTAATTATGATAAATCATATTGTACTTTTTTTTTGGAAAAGAACTCTCTGAATATATAAATAATGTATTAAGAGTCCAATCATCGGCAGTTTTCAAGCTTACCAATGAATAAAATAAATCGATGTTTGTGGGATTTCTAGCACATATGATGTATTAAAACATACATATATTCATTCTGATGTTATTCTTTGTATTATGCGTGAGGAAAATTGATGGATAAAGGGGTGATTTCTCATGCTAAAACTGAGACATATTTTTTTTGTTGTTTTTGTGGCACACGTACACATGCGTGACAAATCGAATATTTCTGATATTGATGGTTTTATTTAGTTAGGACATAATAATAATGTTTTTCTTTACTTTATTCCATTTTTATAATGTTTTCCCATTCATTATTTAGCTCTTCGAACAATCTAAATATTAATTAAATGCTCATTATATCACGATCCTAATGGAACAGACCACAAGAGAAAGAGAAAAGTACAATCGCTGTTAATTAATTTTCTTCACATATTATAGATCATCGTTATTTTTCAATTAACAATCAATGCGCCTTAATCCTAGCTTAAAATCAATCTATAAAGTTTAAACTTAGCAACTCAAACATTCTTAATGAGCCATTTCTCTAATAATACAGGTTCGACAACTTGTACCGCTTAATCAACACGGAACCACATTTAATAGATTTTAATCACAGAAATTCGTTTATTGACATTTACTCCTAATTATGACTTAGCGGTATATACCGACTACTCACTATCATCGATCCACACACAAATTAAAGTTTATTTCGTTTATATATGTATTATTATAATTAAGTCAATTCACTATACTTCTTATATTCAACTAATTTACTTAAATCATATTTCATTTGTTTGGAAAGCAAAATATAAAATTAGAAACTAATCCCAGACGAGAATTAATCAATAATTAATAATTAATTATTAGTTGTTACAATGTGATTGCTTCATGCTTTCGATATAATTTATTTTCTACAAAATGGAAGAGACAAAATTGCTTAAGAAAAATATTGTTTACCTGCATGCTTCACAAAATTCATCATAGCTCTCACATGGCGTGGTGTGGAAGTTAGGTGAGAGAAGTGCCAAATTAAGTGTCGCGCTCGTTCATTGAATGAGGCTCAAAATTACGACATTCGTTGCCAGTAAACATTGTGTTGCTTCTAGCGCATCGTTAATAAAACCAAACATAACAAAATTGTAGTTGTGTGTTTTGATGGAAAAAAATGGCTTTGGTTATTTGTAAATATTTTTATCGAAAAGTATGAGTTAGTATCTTGAACAGCTTTTTTGATTCCTCCTCTAAGGTAATAATTTATTTTCATTTGTTTGGGATGTATTTTTTTTTTAATAAATGAGTACACTGGTGTTCAAAATTTAGAAAAATTTCCCATTCGGTAGATTATCTCTAGAACTACTGGACAGATTTTAAGGAAAATTGTTTTGTACATAGGGTTGATATAATAAAAAAATAACCATTCAACAATTATAATAAACACGCATTATCGTGCATAACACTCATAAGAGTCGCAAGGTACGAAGCAGCACTTGCAGAATAGAACAAAAAAGTTGGTTAATAGGGGATATGATCCATTCTTACAGATATATAGGCCTGATTACGTGATTTTATGCTTGAAATAAGGGAGTTTATGAGTTCCTGTGGCAATCGGTCCCCTTCTTTCAGCAACGCTGTTTTCAGGTTTCGGATGATTCTGGAATGGGGTTGCGAATTATGCAATTGTCCTCCCCACAGCGTTCCAGACATGCTCTCTGCCAAAATAGTCGATTTCTTGGACATTTTAGGGAAGGTAGTGGATCCCTGCTTCTCCCGAAATGAAAGCACAGCTGGAATCACTAGTTAGGCAGAACTGGATCTCATCGCTGAAGAGAACGGTTGCCAAATCATCCTTGATCCAATCTGTGTGATCTTTGCTCCATTTTAAACGCACTCTACTGTTTGCAGGACTTATCAGGACACAAACATTAGATTTTCTTGTAAGCAGTCCTCTCTCATGAAGTCATCTGGAAACAGTCACTCTGAAACTTGGATTCCTGTGGCCGAATATAACCAAATATATATTCCTGTTACACCTCACTATAATGAAAAGATGGCAATATTCTCTGGCCTTTGGGACTCTTGGACGACATTGCCCAGACCTTCTTCCGAAGGATTTGGTATTCTGAAACTGTTTCTATAAGTTAGACACGACTCTGGGCGTTTAATCGAATTTTCTGCAAAACTAGATTTGAGACAGGCCTGCTTCTAGCCTACCCACAGTTAATCACCTCTTTCCATTATCCAAACGTTGGTGGATACTCATTTTTACTGATTGAATTTTAATTTAAGCGATTACTGCAAAAAAAAACACCGATAGATTTGTCGAAATGTGTTAGTGAACGAAATGCAGATTTTTGCACCCTCGCTTCGAAATCCTATATTTCGACTATTCTGCCCGTACGCCCGTATATGCTTACGTATTCGATATACAAGATTTCCATCTTTGTTTCTAAGTAGCAATTTTACATTTCGTTCAATTTTTTTCATGAAATTTGACAAAATATGCAAATTTTCTTAATTTTTAACACCAGTGTACCTTCGATCCTCACATTAATCTGATATTGGAAAAAGAATCGTTGCGAAGTTCTTTAGGAAAAATATTAGGATGAAAAAGGTGTAACTAATGGGTAACATTTTAAAATGCTCTATAGCTAATGTTCTGAAGTAATTTTATCAGTTAACTTTATGCTGGTATTTTTTTTATTTTTAAAAGGCAAGAAAGAGATATGTTGTATCAATTATTGCTTCTTTACTAGTTATTACTATCCACACATATTGATCCAATTCAAAATTGAAACTAGGGAAACTTTTTGCATGAAAAGTGAAACTACAGAAACTGATACAAAGTGTTTACATAAGTATTCCACATTCAAACTCATCAAAAAGTGTTAACTGATATACATGGCTTTTCACTGATTCAAAATTTGAAACACATTTTAGAAATTATAACGTTAAACATTTGCTTACCAATCTCATCATCCTCAAGCTAATGGGAAAATGGAAAGAGTTAATCAATCACTAAATACTAGATTAAGATGCAAAGTAAATGCAGCTGCTTATTCTCCTAAAATACCTTGGACTAAAATTTTAATTAATGTAATTGATGAACATTGTGCTAATCTAAATTCTGTAACTAAAGTTTATCTTGTATATTTGATGTTTGGTACTCTATTTTCAAATTTCCATTACAGCATGTTTCCAACTATTGATCCAGTTCTAAATACTGCTTATGAGAGAACTACTAAAAATTGTAAGAAAACTAAAATTCCCTTTGTTACAATACTTGTTAATGAAAAATTTAAACGTGTTGACATTGTAATTTATAACAAATTCCATTATACAAACTCGAGTAAATTAAGTGTCCTAATTAGTGGACCTTATAAGATTTTTCAATTAATATTCTGATGAAAATTATGAAAATGAATAGATCAAATGTTTTGACTACAAATCCACACAAAATTTACATTCTTCCAGATTAAGACTATATCATCCACCTTAAAATGTGAAAGTGGCCCATGAGTTCTAGGGTAAAATAGACCTTAAGGCTCCCGTCTACCCGCCATTTTGATTTCGTGACTTTAATGTTAATCCTATGGAATTTCAACTTTAATAATCACATCTTTACTATTTCATTTAGTTGAATACAATACTTTCCATCTGAAAGAACAAAAAATAATGAACGCTTCTGTGAAAGAACTTTTTTCTTCTGAAAAATATTTTTATCCTTATTTTAATGATTCGTTTGCGAGTTTTAACGTTTTAAAAGCATTTTTAAATATTCTTAAGAATCGGAAAGGAAAAGTAATTCCACAGTAATATTAATTATTTCTTGCTCTTTCAGTTGCATTTTATTACATTCAAATAGATCAATTAGTAATGATGTGAGAATTAAAGTAAAAACCACATAGGATTAACATGACGTTCACGAAATCAAAATGGCGGGGAGTCGGGAGCCTTAATAGCACATCATAACTTGTCATAATCAGGCTGGACCCGATGCTAAGACAAACTGGTTCAGTGTTCAGCACTTGGAAGTATTTGAGGAAGTTGATTTTAATATTTATTCTGCATTAGGTACAAGGGTTCTATGAGTTTTCTATTGTTCATGATCACTATATATATTTAACACGAAGCCTTCTTAATTCTGGTCGCTTACTATATGTGATCTAAATTATCCTTTAGAGTGATACACTCTTTAGATATTTACATAGATATCTGAACAACAGAAAATTTATTTTACTTTTTAAACGTTGCTATTTTATCACAATTTTCTATAAACACTTATTAATATACTTTCATTGTTGTATAATTATATATGAATAATAATACATTATCATTTATATA
>BMAW01029024.1:0-29857 GCA_019974015.1 Nephila pilipes | reverse complement strand
ATATATATATATATATATATATATATATATATATATATATATATATAAATGAGTATCCTCTGGGATCTCATATTGGTATATAATAGGAAATATAAAACCCGTATTTTTTGGAACTCTGAATATATTAATTCGGCTTACACTTCAGATAGAAAATCATTCTGTTCACGTATTAAGGATTTTCACCAAAGCGACTTAATTTCCAATAACATACCCAAATCCCAACGTTCTAGGGATTTTGATCATTTAAACTTAAAGTTTAAGAGGTGCTCTGATAAAAGATGCAAGACATACGTCATGATGGCTGAAGAGCAGTATGATAGGGATTCAAACTTCTTATTTTGTAAAACTTTTAATTGTATTTATATGATGACTTGTGGTATGTGCCAGTTTAATTATGTTGGGCAAACTTCGGGAACTATAAATATTAGAATTAATCAGCATAGATCTGATGCAAAACACTTTAATTGTCGTAAAAATATAGGTCGGATAGAAATTAAACATTTTAATTCACATGAATTTAATACTATTAAAATATATATTATTAAAATTGTACCCAACACAAAAGAAAGATTATGGTTTGAGAATTTTTATATTGATTTTTATGGTACTGTTTACCCTTATGGACTAAATGCAATATGGAACAATAAAAATGTATTAAACGCAAATAAGCAAAATAACCAAGTATTTTATTACCAAGAAGGATTCTACAGGATTAATAATCCTTATAATTTAACTAGAACTTCTAGAGGAAAACGTAGAAATCGAAAAATAAGAGACTTGTCAACTATTAAAGAAAAAATGTTTCAACTTGGGTTAGAATTTGAAAAGAACTATCTCATAGGACATATTAAGCACTTTATGTTCGGACTTAATAAAAGAGAGGTAAAGATTGTCATGAATATTTTGAATAAAGAAGTTATTACGGATTCTCAAGGATTTCATATCATTGGAGATATATGTAGATATCTTTGCCATAAAATGAAAATTGATTTGAATATTGATGAAAAATATATTAAAGAATATTGCACCTTTCTTTTTATGAATAAATCATTTAATAAAATTAATTTTTCAGGTGTGTTTCAAAAACACATGGCTCTATTTCCAATTAAAAATATCAGGATAAAAAGAGCTTTTAAGTACAATAAAAAACTTGGTAGATCTATTTTTAATTACAATAATATTTCAGAGTCACAAACACCACAAGTATGTAAATGCAAAGATTACAAACAATATGTTGATTCATTCCATCAACATGTTGTTACGGGAAACATGAACATCGTTAAAAGCGATTTATTGAGAGGTTTCATGAATAAAGGAACTGGATTCAGGCTCATGATTACTAATAGTAACCTTGTAGTGAGAAAACAAATTACTAATGATTTTGACAATTTTATTCTTAAGGTTGCAATTAAATATGGTTTGCCAACTGAGGCATTTGACGAATTTAGGTCATGTGTTTTAAAGAAAATTCTAAATTTGAATTTTAAAGTGGATAGGGAAATTACAATTAAAGATCTAAAACTTGCTATAGATGATTTGCAGAATGATTTTGTTATCGTTCATGTAGATAAGGTTCCTGCAAATTATGCAATTATTTGCAAATTTTACTATCATAAATTATTGAATGAACATGTAATGAATAATAATGCTTTAAAGTTATCCAAATATAGTAACAGAGAAATAAATAATCGTCTTTTGGCATTCAATAAGAAGTTGGGTTTACATCTTACAAACATTAAATTTCCATATATTTTCTTAACGCCAAAATTTCACAAAAATCCTGTCAAATTTCGATGTATTACGAATGGATATAACACCTATATCACTAAATCTGGCAAACTTTTACAATCCATTCTTCAAAAATCAATTGACAATATTGAAAATACTGCTATTATTAAAAATAATCTTGAAATTGCCAAGAACATGAAAGAACAAGAGGTATTCTTTATACTTGGGTATGATTTTGAAGACCTTTTTAACTCAATAGATATTCAAGATTTAATTAAAGTTCTTGAAATTTTATACAATAAATATCATTTTAATCAAACAATAAAACGGGAAAAATTCAATACTTTTATTAAACTTATATTACAAGAGAATTTTATAGTTTTCGGTCAAAATCTCTATAAACAAATTCAGAGTCTCCCTCAGGGAGGTTCAGCTAGTAATTGTCTGGCCAATTGTTATTTACATTTTTATGAATTAAAACAGATTGATAATGATTCTTACTTTCTTTATCGTTACACAGATGATTTAATTATTTTTGGTAAAACTGAGGAAGTTAAACCAAATGTTTCGTTTTACCCTAATTAGCTCAAATTATTAAAAACTAATCTTAGTTCTAATACAGTAGAATTTCTAGATCTTAATTTGCAAATTGTTGACAATGGACTAATTAGTAATATTTATGATAAAAGAGAGAGATTCGGATTCCATGTAATCAAGATTCCTTTTTGGAACAGTAATCTACACAGATCTGTTTATAGGAATATTTTTTTAGGCTTTTTATTACGTAATAACAAATTAACCACACATAAAATAGACAAGATTAATAACATTAAAAAATTCTTCATAAACTATTTAGATCATGATTATCCAATAAATTTCTTAAATACTTATATACATCACAAATATATTAAACCTCTTTGCGAATCGTGATCCAATTTCAAATCCACTACACAACAATAGGTCTACAAAGTCAATTGTTAGTGGTCTAGCCGTGAAGAATTTATTTATTTATTTACATTTACACAGCTTACATTTTTACTCACTCTCTGGACCATTATACTCCTTTACCATACAACTTATTACCAACCAATTGTTTGCATTCTTTTACATTTTATTACCAATCAAACAATGATTTAAATCTTTTTTCAATTTATATGGTGATGATGTGTTATATTTTTTTCATTTTGAGTATGTGATATACATCTAGAAGCTTAAAGAAAATTCCGTCTTACTACTCACATATTTGAATATTCATTTCTTTGAATTTTGTAAGTAATTTTTATATTTTGATTTGTTGATAATTTTTAGAATTATAGATTTTATTTTTGTAAATTTTATCGTTGAAACTTTTTGGATTTTTTAATCATTGAACTCTTTTGTAATTTGGATTTCCCAATTCAGCCTACCAGGAATTATAGATTTTATTTTTGTAAATTTTATCGCTGAATTTATTTGCATCTTTTAATCATGAACTCTTTTGCAATTTGGATTTCCTAATTCAACCTACCAAGTCGCAAAGGGGGAAGGTTGGTACCATTAAACTAGTTTAACCCCGCTTAATCGGTCCTCAGCCCGATATTGCTTTTTGACTTGCTGGGTTCCATATTTTCATTTGTTTTTCTTTCATTGTTACATTTCTTTCTGGATTTTTGTCTTTTTAAATATTTTAAATTATTCTTTCTTAAATTTTCAGTATATATATATATATACTGAGAAAGAGGGAGAGATAAAAGAAAGAGATAGCCTGGTAAATTAAAATACAAATTCAGCCTTAGAACTAAAAAAGTAGGTTTATACTAGTTTTATAGTTTAACAACATATCGCTTTATAATTTGCTAGGAAATTATACAAATGTAAGTTTGCATGATATATCATGGTGCAGGAAGATGTGGTTTAGATAAATGTGGGAAGTAATCAAACGCAGCACAGAATTTAAGATATTCTAAAATTAAATTCACCACCATTGGATAATGTATACATTAACATAAAAATGAATCTTGTTTTTGAAAATAATTTTAACTTAGTGCATCTATGTACTTGAATAGTAAAAATAATCTTCCTCTATTATATGAAAAAGTCAGGCAACACACATTTATTACTAGGCAGAATAAATTTCAACTAGCAAAATTCTTTTTAAATTTTTTTAAAAAAGTTCCATAATGACAAAGAATTTGTTTATATTTTTTTTCAGTAGAATTGTAAACCGTTTTTATATTTAAATTCAATGAGATTTATTCTAAAGAAATATTTTTACCTAACCATACGACTAAATAGAGTTTTTAGTTTATCTAACACAGCCTTCAGTATTTAAAAAGAAATGGTCTGACGTTTCAAATCTCTTTTAATACATCCATAGGTTTAAAGTCCAACTTTTATATCTTCTCTTTCAATTTTCCACTTTGCAATTTTCTAGGTACTTTCTTGTTCCATTCTGCAGTTTTCTGGGTACTTTCTAATTCCGCTTCATGCTTAAAAATGAGATAATAAGAATGGAATGAATAAAATTTGCATAATGAGAACCTAACTTAATGATCAGTAACATCCGAATGCAATTTCTGCATATATATATTATTTTAATGGTGTCGTTAAAGAAAATTGAAGTAACTAATGTATTCAAAAAATATTTTTTGTGTTCGTTTCATAGTCTAAAAAGCAAAACTTAAAGCAGGGAATGTACTATTTTCATAAACTGCTTCAGAATGTAATTTAAACTTGTTGCATTATTAAATATATAATTACATGTTTTCAACAATTTAATCATCGGGAAATATTTATGTCTAAGATGAAAATTTCTTCCTCTTTTTCTAAGTTATTGTGATGATAGATCAATTTATATTGATATAGTTAACAAAATAATGAAACTGAAATACAACCACATTATATATTGCTCTGAATCTTAATTCAGCTTCAAGGAATACTCAAAACATAACTTGTGCAGTTTATTATGAGAACATGTATTATTTGTTGCAAATAAATGGCTATGATATTTCAATACGAAATCAGGTGAAGCATCGAATTTTTCAATGAATTCTGGCCGTTTGATATAGCAACATTTTATTTAAATATAAAATTAAGATTTACCCTAGTATATTATATCTTCTTTTATAAACTGAATACAACACACTATAACTCAACAATAAAAATTATTTTTCACATATTTTATAAGAAATATTGCATAAAATTACATTTCTTGCATTCTTATTACATCATAAAGCAATTTATGCAATTTAATTTAAAGAGTTTCGTTACCTTTAAGTAACTGATAGTTGCAATAGTTGAGTAGAAATAAAACGAATTTACCAAATTTTATCAGAAGTAATTCAAAATGTAATATAGTATATCATTACAAATTACTTAATGATAGAAAAAATAAATTAAGAACATCGAATTTTAGATGAATTTGTTCACATTAGTGTGAACAAAATCATATATCATTTTTATCTATGCAAATGTACATGAACCAAAATCGTTCAAAGGAAAAAGTTAATTAAATCATTAGCATTTATTAAGTATTTCGAAATGCAATATATATATATTTCAAAATAAAAATATGTTAATGTTTTTAATAAAATTAATTTGATAAAATAGTTTTGTATGTGTGTGTTGTAAATGTTATTATCAAGTGTTTTTAATTCTAAAACGGCATATGACTGTGACTATAAGAAAAAGTTAAAAATGATATAAAATATAAGTACATTGAATGGTACATAATCAAGAAATTCTACTCCAATTTATCTAATGAAACATGCAAAACAATTTTTCATTTAATAAGTTTCATTAAAAAATATATCCAATATTATCATCGGCAAATGTGTCTGCATTGCTTATGATTTAATTAAATGATTATTAAATGCTTATATATTTCCGTTTTTATTTTCCTACATAATTGTTTTCTTCTTTGAATTGTTCTCTTGATGTTATTGATTGTAGATTTACTGTTTATTGTCATCGCATTTAAAAGTAGCTCAAGGTATATTTGTTTTGTTTGATTCGAAAATATAATCCTTAGACAAGACGAAAGAACTCTTGTCAAATTTCCTGAATCAACAAATAATATTACAGTCAGATCCTAAGAGAAACAGAAAACTCCAACACGTTTCATTTTATTTATTCATTTGAAAAACGATTTTCAAAACATCCTGATGAGAGTTTAAATATATGTTTTATTTTTAACAATAACTGTTAGAATTCTTCATGGATTTCGCCTCCTTTGCATGATTGGGTCATGTAATAAGGCATTCATAAAATTTATCAAGATAGTTTTGATTTACTACTGGAAACGCAGTTGTTTTAACTGTAAGTTTTAATTTTTGATAAAGGTATTCGAATGGAAACTCTTTTGAATCACCAATGCCAATAAACATGCTAAATATGAATATTTTAGGATCCATGATAATTCTGTTTTATTTTACTTTCCTTTTTTCTTAAAAATATAAATATATCCTTCTTCAGAGGTAATTCTGTTGCTTTTTCCGGAACGGAGTAAAAGGTAGAGACAAATTTGTCTAGGTAAATGCTGGTTACTTATGTGCTCCCTCATTAAAATAAAAGGACATATTTTAATTAAGAAAACTGGGTAAGTAATTTCCTTGTTTGTAGTTATGTACGGTATTTTTTGGAGGTATTTTAAACCATTTTCTAGAAAAGAATTTTGAGACACTAATCTCTTTTTACAGTACACTGTTTATCAACCTTTAACTGCACTCGCTTTTAACATAAGTATATGTGTGACGTATTTTGTACTCGCCTAAAAAACACACAAAAATAGGTAAAATGGAACACACATTTATGGTTCAAGGTTTAATTAGTAAAGCTTCGGTAAAAACTAGTCCGAATTATTTGAATAAAAGAAAACATACAAAGTATAATATATTACACAAAACATTTATCCACTGACCACATCAACCTTTCTTTTGTGATGTTCCCTTTCTGTTTTACATGCGAAAATTAATTACTGCTATTGCATATTCTTGGTACGCATACCTTCTTAATACATGGCACGCATTCGTTGTAGCTCCATTTTTCTGCCTTCCACAGCATAAACGCGTTCCACGTATTTTTGCTGCTGATTCTTCTAACCATCTTTCAAGAAGTATCTTGTACCTGCTTAGAAAAATCCTGATAGTGGGAAGAAATGAATTTGGACACCGATAATGTGTATTACATTACATAAAATGTGGCTGCTTACTCCAACTATGTTTACCGATTGGAAAGTTATACCAAAGACCACCTCCTTGTTCACTTGGATACAGAATAAATACTACAACACATTTTATCTATTGTGATTTATTGAAATTTAACCCATAAAAATAAAGTTTAAATTTTAAGTCATTGTGTGTAGAAGTTTAACTGCTGTATTATTTTTCGTTTTTGGCACATAGGACACCAGAACTTTTCATTTTGGAATCCAAAGATAGTTGAACCGGCATGTGTGTTTTTACTGGGTAAAAACTCTGATGGTTGTTCCCCTTTACTTTTTTTCATTGTTGCAACAATTGATAACTTGATCTTTATGCTTAGGTTTGTCACATGTGGCCTGGACCAGAGATTGTACCTTATTTTTGTAAAGATGATTGGGCTTTTTCATGGATACTTTATCCCTAAAAGTGTATTATTTTATTTAAAAAATATACATAGAATTACTCATACTAACTTAACTTTTCATAAGAACTTATTTTCTTCAAACAAAATAACTTATTAGGCTATCAAACAAAAAAAAAGCATATCTGCACGCGTGGCGTATTCAGTTTGCTATTCCTTACCATATTGAAGTTTTCCAGAGGTAATTTATATATGAATATCTCTGTAACAAAGAGACTGACAGTATGTTTTAAGGATACTTCAGTGATAGATTAAATGCGTGCGAAGCGTGGTCATGAGGCAATACAAGATCAATAAGAATGTATTATTTGTAGATGGTGCCATTTGTACGCCAGGTGTGTAGTTAATTGTTAGCTTATTCTATGTTATTTTTTTTTTAAAACGGTCTTGATTAAAACCGAAATGATGAAAGTAGATTATTTGTCTCATACACATTTTCCAGTTAATATTTAGGTCTTATAATAATATTTGGGCTTATACCGGAAATCACAAAATTTATTTGAACAGTATGTTTCATCAGGATTCATGGAATTTATTATATTTAAATAAATGATATGTGTTTCTTTAATCCAAGCACAACATTATATATTCCATCCAAAATTCTATAAAAATTTATCATTATAAGTTTCACATTTGACGTGGAATATCTAAATATCCCTACATATAGTTTATATTCTAATAATTATATCAGAATAAACAGTAGAAGAAAGACTGCTAAGGATAAAAATTTCATACGCATACCTCGATAACAAGTTACGGTGCTACTTGTTATTTTCAAAGAAATCGTTGTCCAATAATTTAACTTCGGAGTTTCGTGAGTCCGAAATATTCAAATTGAGGCGCAAATTCAAATTCGCATAACATTAAGGCCCTATCTGGTCGAACAATGAAAACTTTAACATTTCAAATGGATTTAAAGCTCAAATTCTTCCCGTTCTATGTTGACAGAGAACGGGGATTAAAACAACAGTTTGGGTGTTGTTCTAATCTCTTTACTTTAGTTATAAATACAGCCACAGCCCATGTGTAATTTTAGGACAATGTTAATGACCATTGAATTAAAATTCAAAGGGTTGTAAGAGTATTAAATTACTAGAAGGTGTCAGTTTTTTCGATGTATTTTGAAGATAATCTACACTAAGTAACTCATTCAGTTTAGGTAATAGTTAATGTTTAGTAAGGCTTTCACATTTTGTGATAAAATTCAAATTACTGATTCGATATCTACGCAGTAATATAATTAATATTATTAGTTTAAACATATCACATAATTATTGTAAGCAAAAGTTTGATGATGCTAACATTAGTTTCTTTCTGAGACTTTTGGAAGTTTCAGTTTTCCTCATAACAAATTGAAACATTAAGTAATGATTTACATGCTAGTCTTTCGTCAGTAACTTCTCTTTGCGATTTAGTACCTTGAAAGTAGGAATATACAGGCTTTGACAATCAATATTGGGATTGAAGTCAAAATATAAATTATTGAAAATATATACTGTGGTTTAATAATATTTCTTTTGCATCAATATATTGCTTCCAGCACTTTTCTAGTATTGATATCGAGTGGTTATAATTAATGTTACCCTATTAAGAGGCCTGTAGAACCCGTTCTGCTTATCGAATTTTATTGAAACTTGAAATATATGCTATAAGGATCATTGGAGAAATGTATATGCAATAAAAATAAATAGTTCAAATTTTTATCACTAGGAGGAAATGTAGGGCCCAAAGGACAAAAAAATATGTTAGAATCGTTAAAATTTATTCAATTACAGAATATGATCAAAATGTGCAAAATGTCAAAAAATTTTATGTTGTAAAAATCTCTTCCCCATAGTGCAAATTACATATACTCCAAAATTCATAAGAATCCTATAAGAAAAACAGGTTCTACAGGCCTCTGAATAGTATAACTTTAATTATAACCACCCGGTACATACCCTGGAAATCGGCTACAGCATAGTTGTTTAGACACCCCGTCGTCGATTCTTAAACCGCATCAATAATCCAGAAACGATATCATTTACTTCTTTTCAGGTATCAATGTTCTACAGAACAAGAATTTTAAATTACCAGATCTGGAATGTAAGGTAATTGAAGCAGCCTTACGATGCTGTAATTGGCCAGTATTATTCTACCAGGATCCTGTGACAGGGCACATTTATATTGTGGAGCATTTAGAAATCGACAATTTCATACGGATGCGGCGAGCCCTGTTCCGCAAGCTGTCACGTATATCTACATAAGATTAACTGATCACTGCTTATGGATGACTACTTCCTCATCGAAAAATACAAGATCATTATATTCCTTGCCAACTTTTAGTTTCTTGTGTCATTTGAACATACACATTCTGGATATGATTCCGTCCCTGTAAATATGACGGAACATAACAAATGTTTCTGCAGCAGATTTATTCAATTTAACTAAAAATTTGATAGTTTAATGTATTTTTATGGTTCGTAGCTTTTTCACTCTCGACTCAAAAAACATTTTCATATTGGGCCAGATCTACGCCATCTGTAGTTTATTTACATCACCTCAAATTGCCTGTCAACTCAAATATGAATCTAATCATAAATTTAAAGTTTTTTACTTAATTCTAAATAAAAAATATTAGTTATAAAAAGTATCAGTACATATATATCAGTTTCAATTATAGTAAAATAGTCACATTTTATAATTTCAATAATTTATTCAAAGCGTTATTTGTTAATTATGAAAAAAATAAGGATTACACTTTTCCAGTTACTATCGCTCAACACAATTACTAACAAGTTCAACGAATATATTGGAGATCACTGGATACTCGGGTTCGAGGTTATGAATGAATCTCTAAGGAGATAGTGTCGACTAAATGGCATTCTTAAAAAAATCTTTAATATTTCAAGATCAAACACACAAATATCTGCCACGCTAATCCCAAACCCTCCACACGCCTGATGTTTTTCTACACTCAAACTCAATTTTTTAATACGAAGTACTTTACATCTATTCATTATATTCATAATTTTTACTTAAATGTGTAACCACGTTCCATTTGGTTGGTACGAATTTGAAAACTTAAGTACAAAATAAGAAAGTAATCCCAAAGGTTTGTTAAGGGAAGGTTCTTGAATACCCTAACTTTGCAACTCAAAGGACACAAGGAGATAACTGACATGGGTTTCCTATCTTGCATTACTCCCCCAACTACCCATTCCAGACATAGGAACTACCTTACATCCCTTACGACTGACTGAAAATAAAGTCAGTTCCGATACTTATTGTACAAACCATGTATATGTATCATTTGGTTTTTTCGGTTGGAATACCGAAGTATGCTTTATAATATAGTTATTTATTGTAATGTGAAGAGAGATATTTCATCGAATAGGATTCCTAGTATTAAAAAAATCAATTAAATTTTAGGAGTAAAAAAACTAACCATTCTTTGTTTCATTCACACTGTTTCTTCAAATATAAGGGGTAGAGGGTAAGCATGAAGAATCCTTTATCGAGTAAATTTTACAAAATATAAGAGATATTCGTATAGTGAGGATATGAATGCAAATAATTTGATACTAACAAAATAGTGTCTGAAAAAAAAGTTGGTGTTTACAATTTATATTAGGAAATTTTTGTTGCAATAGATAATAGAAACTTAATGTCATACGTAAAGCTATCAGTTATTAGAAGCTCTTAGGATATATTTCTTTAATTTCTTAAATGTCATAACTTAAGTCTTATATGTGAAATTAATACGTATATATTGTGATTAATTTAAACTCTGCTATTTCTTAATAATTTTCTGAAAGCATTATAAGTGTAAGGTTCTTGTATATCAAATATTGTTAAATCAATATTTTATGAACTTATTGAAAACGATGCATAAAAGTTTCTGTTTATTTTGAAAATAAAAGATAATTAAATAAAATATTATATTAACTGAAAAATAAACAAAATACGATTGAAGTGTATATAATAACCAAGTTTTATTTCCAAAATTAAAAAAAAGGGATAAATTTATACCATACCTCTATACCCAAGTTACATTTTACACACAAAAATTCAAACGATAGAATAAACTGTTTCACGCCAAATCCCAGAAGGAAAATAAATACGCCAGCAATTTATTGTGAAGAAAACAACAAAAAGTTGAATTTAAAATGAAATCAAAATGTATGCTAAAAATATGTACAAACGCCCTTGTATTTTCATAGTTAGTCATCAGTTTTGCTGTCATCCTTTTATCTTTTTTGCAAATGAATTCTTAATTATCTTGCTAATTAACATTATAATTATAGAGAAGCGAAAGAAAATCTGACATCTTTATCTAAAAAGGAAGATTTTGGGAACTAATGTGTAGAAGATTGATTAGTGGTAATTTAATTGTTAATTCCCTTCATTTTTTTCCTTTTTCTATGATAAATATTTTTTTATTTAGAGATATTTCCCTTCACTTTGTAAGGGATATAAAAGTTCTTTTTAAATCACTATCAATTAAAATCTAAATTTTATGGATTAATAATGCCAATGTTGAAACTCCGGTACTTTTTTTTATGAAATCAAAATGAGAACAAATGTGAAAAATGTAACACAATTTTTACAGAAATTTTTAAGCATTGTGATTTTTTTCAAAATCTCGCATCCCGTATATCATTTATCAAATTACATTCAAGCAGTAACTATTTTTATGAGATAATTATTTTAAAAACCAAGCATAAATGTATGGGAATCATATTTATTTCTGAGAGAGTAGTACAAAGACTCAAATTATTTAAAAACATAAATTTTAGATACTTTCCCATTTGTGTATTCTTTCCAACTCATTAAAGCGAGTTTTTAAATTTGAAATATTTAATTAATTTATATCTTGCGAATTCACTCGTGTTTTAGTGGGTAGACTAATTTTTAATGACGGTTCAAGCTCTGAACTCTGTTTCAATATATTCTAGTATCTCTTTGATTACAATCGGTTGGTTTTGACATCTCATTTTGATTCTTATAAATTTCTCTATCTTTATAACCTATTACCCGACTGCGTTCATTGCAGTTAATGGATGTTGTTTACCAAATTTATTTGTTAGATTTCATAATTTCATTCTAATTTACAGGATCCACTTTTCATTTTAAGCAATTAAAAGAGAAAAAAAATCGAAGACTGTTGAATGGAAATAGCAATAAATCCCACTGTTATACACTAGCAAAGATATGTGAGATGTGAAGAAATTGTTTCTAAATTCATGTGATGTATTATCGTTATTACTTAAATTAAAAGCCATCTTGAAATATAATAAAATAGTCAATAAGTGCTAACTTCCAATTGAAGATTCTCCAAAGAAATACAATACAATTTATTAGCTATTCAGCATAGAATAAACAAAATCGATCTGTCTTTGTCAGTCGAATTACTCATAACTCACTTCATCCTAGTTTATATTCTAAAAATAGTTTACCAAATCACTCTTTAAGACTCCCACAGATCCTGCTTATAACAGGCTGAAATCTTATGACTCTAACTAGGAATTGCTTCAAACTAAACGATTAATTACGATGATTCAGTCCAATTCACAAATATTCTATGACATTGTCGTTATCATCTATCTCAATTTCCTTTCCATTCTCTTTCGTTTGCATATCATTATCCATACTTCAATTTATTATAATTCCTAGTTTGATTGAATTCGATTAATCACATTTCATTTGGTTGCAAAGGAGTTGTAATTGTACGTCATTTAAATTACAATAAGTTCCCGAAGTTAGTGAAGAGAAAATCGCGAATAGCCAAACGACACAAATTGTGTAGTTTCTCTCACACTCGGGAGGTTGGTGATTAAGTTAGGAGATTGCAACTAGAACAATGGATCTGTGGCAGAATTTATTGGAAGATTTTTTTAAGATTGGAAGATTTATTGGAGTATTTCGTTCCGTAAAAAAAGTAGCTACAATTCTGGAACATAATATATATATATATATATTGAAAAAGAGAATTATTTTCTCTTCACTAACTAAATGATGCAAACGGAGAAATTAAGTTGGGAGATTGCTACTACAACAATGGAACTGTGGCAGAATTTGTTGGCAGACTAAAGAGTGTTTCGTTGGTTTTCCTATATACATTACATTATACGTACATTATATATTGATGATTACAGTGACATATGAGTACTTAGTAAGGTAGCCCAACGTTTCTTAACCTTTCATTATTCGCGGCTCAGTTTTATATCATAGTTTTGATCGCGCCCCCGTATACAATAAAATGTATACAACAATAATACATTTTGAGTATCTTGATTTCTGTTCTTAAATTGTTTTTAACTAACTGCCAAAACAAGAGTAAAAGCGAGACCACGTTGACGAGAAACCACATCTGGCATTTTACCAAGCTGGCAGTGAACAGATGAAGCGAATGGTAGCGGGGAAAATTTAATTATTATATTTAAAATGAAACCCAAACAGGGATATAACGTTAAAAGAATATTATAGTTCAGAAATTCGCCAATGAAAGTAAACCTAGACAGGGTGAGTGAACTTTAGAAACTGGGAATACTTTTTTGGAATAATAAAAGAAATAAAACAGAAGCATGGCAAAAGAAAAGATAAAAAAAATAAGTAATATGGTTTGTTGAAGCCGTCTCGAGCTTCTACAGAGCAAATGTTTTCTCATAGGAAGAAGAAAAATGTTCCATAACGGAAGTTTGAATTCTCATTCGAGTCGATCGCCTTCGAATATATAGTATGTTATACATATATTTTCGAGTTAATTGTAATGCACCATATTAAATATTCAAAGCATCAGATTTATGCAGACTCATGGATTAAGCGGGCGTAAGCGAGCATTATACCATAGTCAAGCATCAACAAGTACACAGACGAGCATGGTTCCGAAAATAAAATCTAGAAAATATTCTCAATAATTCCTAAATTTGGGCATTACAAGTACTGAAATAAATGAAGAAGAAAGGCCCCTGTGTATCTACAGTCACTCACTCACTCACTCACTCACTCACACGAAGTCTTAAGGAACATCCTAACTACATATATAATACCCATTTACACCACATGTAGAAAAGAGGTGATACTAAATACTCAAATCATGAGCAAAATGAAAATAACTCCCGAATTTTGCACAATGTCAGCTTACATGAAAATGTCAAATGTAGTTCATGTAACTGTATCAACGATTTGGATTTCTTTTGACTTGTAGTAAATATACGTTCAATAGAAATCGCCTCTGGAATGTACTCAAGGTAGACCCATAGAGCAACATAGCTTTTCAAAGAGTTCTTTTGGAAAATTCAGTAGCTAATATATATGTACCCAGAACATTGTTTCAGAAGATGAAAAATGTGATATCCAGTGAATTAAGAGAAAATTTTAAAGAAGGTTAAAAAGGTAAGGATGCAGACTTTGTTGCTCTATATCCCATAAAACTATCCATTCGATCAACAATTAAATCATTCTCACTTGCTACGGTTCGAGTAGCATAGAATCAGATGATTCGAGAGGGTGGGCCGATGTTCGCTCACTCTAGAGGGCCTCGGTAGCCTAGTGGTCAAGGTCATGGACTCGTCGCCGGAGGTTTTCGTTCAGTCGTGGGTTCGATCCTTGGCCACCAAAGACCCGCTGTGTAGCCGGGGCTGATGCACGTTAAATCTATTCGGGGCCCAAAGTCCTCCCGTTGGCGTGGTGTAGACGTTAGGAGAGGGGGTGCCAGCTCCGGTCCTCGTCACTTGACCGTGGTTCAAAATTACGAGGTCCGTCGCCAATAGCCCTCGTGTTGATTCTAGTGCGACGTTAATAAAAACTAAACTAAACTATCGCTCACTCTAGAAGATTTTTCTTACAGATCGTTAGTTATTACAATAGGCTTGAGTAATCAACTATGAATAGTTGTTATTAATTTACAGTCTTTTGACCACAACTCTCAACTTCTCATTACCAATTCTAGTAGTAATTTTTGCTTCGTGTATACATATAATGATCTCACATAAAACTAATTTATTTTTATGTAAGTAAGTTAAAGCAAAAAAAAAAAAAAAAAAAATGGAAATGATTATCTCTAATTTTTTTTTATGTAAGCAGAAATATTAATCAACTCTTTTCTTATTGCATTTTTAATTCTTATAACATTTAGTAATTTACTCTGCGATTATGTCCACCATATATAAGGTGTTTCGAAACTCATGAGAAAAATTTAAGGGATAATAGAAAATATTTAAATAAGTAGTTTCACCTTTCTATTAATAGACGAAGAGCATTCAGTGATTATAAGTAATCATGAATAAGCCATACTCTCTCAAATGCATGGTAAAAAGGATGATGTGTAGAAAGACTCGCTTTTTATGCTTCCCAATACAACGCCGTCTAGCAGTTTATTGCTTGCTCTCCACCAATGTATTATACAATGATAATTGCTTGTTTTGATGTTTTCCATCCCCCCTAACTTTTTTCTCATAAATTTCGAAATGCACTATACCTGACTAATAAATCACCTTTCTTTTTCTCTCTCACCTTGACAATATATACAAATTACAATGGACTTGAAAACAAATAAGTAGTAAAACCTTTCAAATACTCGAGAAAATTATCAGATTCCTATAAAAATAAATAAAACAAATCAAATAACGCAGCCAATGTAATAGCTGATTCAGTGCGTCTAATCATGATCTCTTTCTCATACAACTTATATCTTTTCACATAACAAAATTCACTTTCAACCTAGCTTTAATCTCAGTTTTCTTTTGCTCTATTAAATTTCTTTCTTTTCCTATCATTTTTTTACATGATTTTTTATTTCTTGTTTCACTGCATCCCTTCATACAAGTGAACATTTCATCATCAAGAAAATAAAAAAAAAAATAAGTTAGATGATTCAAATAATTGAAAAATTTTGCTGTATAAAAATAATTTATAATTTATCAGTGATGTTTAAAGATGGATTTGATGGAATTTTAAGTAGATTACTTATTTTATTTTAAAATAAAAATATAGCCATTATAATCACTTTACAAAGTAATTTATCTTAGACATAAATTCAAAATGATTTGAATAAATGAAAAACAATAATTTTTGGGTAATGTGGCTTCAGATCAAGTATATTTACGGACCTTTACTTTATGGTCACAAACTTTCACATCCCATTTCCTCTCGTTATCGTATTTAAAATTTTCAATAAATTTTTTCAAAAATTCAGATTATTACTGTTTAGAGTACTCATTTTTCTAGCCTTTTTTCACTCTGGTATATTTAAATATTTTAAACTTTCTTCACATTTTTTTTCAAGTCATTAAACATTATTATATGTAGAAAGATGGTATTAATGATAACATTTTATTTGAATAGAAGCATGGGATAATTCATATAATTAAAATAATCTTTCTCTGGAATTTAAATTTTCATAATAAGGTACGATTCTCTAGATTTTTTTTTCAATTTTGTTGATTTGTTAGTTCCCTTTTTTATGTTACGTCTAAAGTTTAATGATACGTTTAATTGCATAAGATTTAAATAATGTGTTTTCGTGAAACAAAGACCATTATAAAACGAGGTAAGCAATTAATTAATGTGAAAACATGTCGAATAATATACGTTTCCTCTTATCACATAAAATCATTTTTTTTGTAAAGATATGTGTAACGTATCAATTAATAAGAAATGTTTTAAATTTAAAGGAATTTTTAATGTGATCCCAATGTGTCCGTGGTAATTTATTAGTATTGACAATGCGTTGTCAGAATTAGTATTGTTCTTTTGAGCAAACATTTTAGGAAAAATTATTTGAAATATAGAACCACTTCAAACTAATAAACACAAAATAATTTACTTTAAATAAATATAAATTCTACTAATTTCTATAAAATTCCCCTAAGTACATCTTGAAATTGTAATACTTAACTTTTTCCACTTGCGTTTACTCATGAAAACATAAATATTTTCCATTTTAACATGCAGTGAAATAATTTTAACTAATTTTAAAAATTAAGGATCCCTTTCGTTGCGAATAAAACTTTTTAAGAATTCATAAGCAAAATTTAAAAGAAAAAACATTCTACTTTTTCAGCAAATGAAAATGTAATTATTATAATCCTGTTAAGTTAGGAGTTTATCTAAATACTCTTTGGAATTCATGAATAATTTTAATCGTGGTAAATTGCAGAGAAAAAGTCTTTTTACAATAAAAAGGATTTTGAAGTAAAAAAGTCTTGAATAACTTTCCTTCCTGAATTATGAAACTCTTTTCTTCTTATTAAATTAACTTCTTTGCATGCGCAATTAACTCTGAATATATATAACGAATATAATAAATATTTATGTACGCAAGTATCTATCATGTAAAATGTTTTATTTACTATTGAAGTGTTCTTACAGCTGGTTGAGTTTTTCATGTTTACAGCTGAATGTACACTAAAATTTATTTGTTTTTTCATCATGTGGCTGCAACTAAAAGATTTTAATACTAGAGAGAAAGTAAATAGCAGCGTAAATAAAGAGACAAATATTTCTGTGATATTCATTTTAGAATATGGGGATGTTTACAGATAGAACACTATAACTCAGAAACACAAAAATTACTATACGGGATGCATTGCCTTTGAGAATAACACCTGGAAGTAAAACGTTCATTGAAATTTTCTATTTATGTTGCATTTTCTATGCTCCATAGTTATTAAACATTTCCAACATATCAAATATAAATTACATTATCACACCCTGATAATGTTACAAATAACATAACATAATACAATAGGAAAGAAAAAAACTTAAGGTAGACTAATTAACTGTCTCTTATGCTCAAAACTTGAAGAACCAACAACTAGTGCCTTAGGATTACACGATCAAAGTTGTGATGACTACCCATTCCGTGTTGCCTCTTGTGCCATAGTTAAACTCAATGTTTAAACACTAAGAATCAATAAGTCGATCAAAGAGACGTTAGAACAATAATTACACAACTTATTAACTGCTTGTTAATATAACAACAATTATAAATGCTCTCCCGGACAAGGGCCTTACTGTCTTAACCCAATCTACCAGTAATATTCTAACTGACTCTTACCACTAAGCCTTCCTCGAATAGACTCTGGAACAATTGCTGAACACTGGAATAACTCAATCACTCAACCTCTACTCCAACCTCCTACTTCAACCTCACTATCGCGGCTCTCAGTCTGAGTTTATATATTTCCTAACTCTCCTGCTCTCTACTTGTTTTACATAATCACATTTCCTTTTTGGTTGGGCAAAGTTTGTTTAGCAAAAGCAATCAATCTGAATTAAAAGTCCCCAAGGTTAGTGAAGAGAAACTGCGAACAGCCCAACGTCACAAAGTTACTTATCACTTTTTTTTTGTAAAAAATGAAACGTGTTGCTATCCATCAAATTTATAAGAGACAAAAATATCTTTTTAATCAACCAATTTTAGTGGTACTCACATGGCACATCTAGAATTTTTTGTCAATGAATAACGTCAGAGTTTAAATTCATTTTCGGAAAATAATTTCAATAGTAAACTATGTTTGAACAAAATATAATAGTCAAATATTGTCTTCAAAATTTGTATATATTTTCACTATGTTCCATAAATTTTTCGTTCGGGTGAAGTACATATTTTTAATAAAATTCACATAATTCTTGGTAACCACATTCATTGATGCCTTATATGAGTCTATGTTACATAGCATATTACAGGTTTTTAACAAAATAGTACAAGAAATGGTATACTCATTTGTGTCAGGCATTAGACTTTATATTTTTGATTCGTTGAATCATTTTATAAAAAGGTACTATATGCAGCACCAATGATTATTCTGTCAATCACTTTTCAACTTTTCTTTCTATACAATTGGTTTCCCTATATTTTAAATCCAATACCAAGTATACCTCGGACTTGGAATACTATGATCACTGACTTATCTCGTAAAAGTTCAGAACAAAGATATTTTAATGAGACAATTTTGTTATGCGTGTAATTTATTTCGGCACTATGCATTATACTTTATGAATTATTCAGTATTTATTTTTCAGTTAAGAAACTTTACTTAACTTTGAGTCCAGAGTATTTCCATACATCAACCACTGATTTTAATATCACAATACGAGTAGAATGGTTCAAATAGAAAAAAAAAATTAATGTTATAAGAATATAAATTTAATTCAAATAATTTTGAGGGTCAATCAAAATTATGACCCTTCATGCGAAAGACTTTGAAGAAAGGCTTAAGAGATATACACACGAATTCATCAAAATATGATGTAAGCTATATGTATTTAACTTAATTTGTTTGTATTGATTTCGTTCAATGACAACTTAAAGTAGTTTTAATTTTGGAAACCGTAATTTTGAACTTAAGTCAATAAAAATTTATGACAACTGCACTCATACACAGTAAATCAAAAAACTTTCACGACATTCGCTTGCAAAAAAAAATATAAATTGTGTTATATTTACAAAATTTACAGGATAATGCAGCAACTACCTTCAGCAACGCATATTAAGCACTTGTATTTATTTCACTAGTTTAGACTTGGTAGCATTCCTTTACGTAAAACGTGTGTATGCGTTCATTGTCATCTAAAGAAATGTAAAAACCAACATGAAATTTTGGCTTAAATTGAGAAAATTGGCAACAAAAAAGTCAGAAATGATTAAAACTAAATAAAATGACGATATGTTTATTCATTTCTGCATATTTGTTTGGTTTTTGACATTTAAAACTGGAAGTAACTCGACCGCAGACGATTGGATATCACATAATCCCTGTTCAAGTTGAAATAATGAAAATGTTGAGCATGAGCAATATAATTTCAAAATTAAAGTTTCTTTGTGATTGGGGCATTTTGCGAAAGTATTCAGATAAGCTTTTGAAACGAATGCGGGTTGTGAGGCCTGATCTTCTGGATAATAGAAATTTGTGGCTCTTGCACAACAATGCAGTGTCTTACAATTTCATCATTGTACAGTATAATTTTGCAAAGACCAGACTGTATTCATCACCAACTCTCTGTAGTCCCTATATTTATCCTCCTAAATTATTTCTTGCTTCACCATGTGATAGAGTAGATAAAGAGGCAGAGGTACGAATCAATATAAGAGACTAAATTGACGATGACATCGAAATTCAATATTGTTGGAATATAGTCGTTCCAGTAAACATTCGTACTTTTACAGGCGAGTACATTATTTCAAAGTGTTTTACCTTTTAATTACTTAGAACAGTGATCTTTACAGATTTTAGTCTTGCGACCCCACTTATAAGCTTAAAATTTTCAAGCTTCCTTCCCTCTCCGTGTTTAATAAATAAAAAAAAGTTTAATTTCTGATTTAATATGAAAACTCACAAATAAATAAATTTAGATACTGTTTATATAGTTTTTAATAAAATAATATTTTGATGCCGAGATAAATTGAAATTAAAATATTCCACTACAGTAACATTGACCTTTGTAGTAATTTTTTAATATTTAAACATGATTTATAACTTAACTTCAGCAGAATTATGATTTTAAAATCACTCAAAAAAGTTCATATATTAAATTAAAGATAAATAACAAATTGCCACAAATTTCTTTAAATTCATGCATCTAAATTAAACTTCCTCGTCCCAGCATTTCGCTCTTCCTCCATATTTTGGGTCCTACCTACGTTTTTATACACGCTAATTTATAAGATTCTTTTTAAATGAGATTTTAATCAAGTTTTATACATAATATAAATATAAGTCATATTTTGAAATACAATTTTTTTCTGGGTTATATTTCTTAAGTAACTCAGGTGAAATATAATGAAACTCAAATTCTATTATGTAAATGTGGTTAAAAATTTATTCAGTAATATATAAAGCACAGACATTTACATACTGTTTGATTCCCGGAGAACCATTCAACATTCACCGTTAAAAACATATTGTAATCTTTGTATGAAAAAAGCTTTGAATTTTTAAAATACGAAAAGCAAAACAACATTTATTTTAATTTACTTAATTTAAATCACAATATCTTCTGCAGTACCTTTCTGATAAACATTACTCAGAAAGGTAAAATTTTTGCAGCATTAAATTTCAATGGTATAGTCGCACGTATAAAATTATAATTTTGTTACAAGTGCGAAAATCTCTCGTTACTGTGGACCAGTAGTATTTGTTTGATTGATTTTATGCAGATTTATTTTGATAAATTAGTAAAATGACATTTCTGCAAAAATTAATAATGTACTTGTACTTATAAACATTGAAAATCGTTTGGAAAATACTTTTTATAAAACCTGTGTTTATCACGAAATAGACTAAGTCTTAATTTGAATTAAATGTAGTTTTAATTTTATCAACATTAATTAAAAAACTTTCATGCAGCTTCTATCGAATTAAAGGTTACTCTTAACCAATTGAATTTTCAAATTCATTTGTTACATTGTAACATTGGGCTATTTGCGGTTTTCTCTTCACTCACCTTGGCAACTTTAATTGAGATTGATTGCTATAAATAACAATTTTTTTTCCAACCAAAATGGAACGTGATTAGTTAAATTAGAGGAATGTAGAAATAAAGTGAAATGCTGTAGATAGGAAAGTATATAAGCAAAGCGAGAGTCACACGATAGAGGTTGAGTGTCACTAGCGTTGAGTATATGCCTTATAGGTGGTAGACGAAATCAAGAGTGGCTACGAGTGCGATCAATCAATAGTGGTAAAGCCAACAATCAAGTCAACTTCAACTGGGAAAGTTGTGGTAAGCTTAGTGAGACGAGCAAATATATCTAGGGTGTTACCGTGGTGAGTCGGGGTTCATTTGTCGTTAAAGTGCAAATCTGTGGAATAAACATAGTGTGAGAGCTTTTTCTGACGTTTTCTTGTATAAATTACTTACTTTTAAGTGTTAGTATATTTGGTTTAGTTATGGCACAGAGGCGAATAGGAATACTATGTCGTCACAACATTAAAATATAATGGCATTCCTTTACTGATCAATAACTAATTCAAATCCAGTTATTTGCGAAAGCACTATAATTTCGACTTAAGCATGAATTTTAAGAGAATATAAAACCCATTTAAAAAATATTCTGGATACAACGGAAAATTTATAATACAACCTATTCAAATAAAAAATTACAAAAGCAACACTATAAGATTCCTACCAGCTTAAACATGTTCAAATATCAATAAGGCGCCTTCCAGTCAGTAATATATATTTCTTAACTGTTCTGTGCGCAGTATCAAAACTGAATTTAACTTCACACTTAATATAATTTAGTACTTATTTATTTAAATTTGTCTTTAATGCTATATTTAGTAAACAAAAGCGTTTGAGAAATAAATTTAATATATTATTCACTCATAGGAAGAGGATGGTATTCTAATTATACTTTGTAAAACTTTCTTTAAAATTTAAGAAATTTAAATGTCATTGATCTCAATTTCTATTACTTAGTGATATATGGTAGTTTTGATGATCTTCAGTTTCATTCTTAATACGAAATATGTAATGTACTCATACATATTTACAAATGAGTAAAACGATGTGATACATAACATTTGAATAAATTTAAAAAAGTTGTTGAAAAATTAATCGAAAATTATATGAGAGTTAAACTTGAATATACATACATCAATCCTTTGATTTTTCAAATTTCCTGGATAAGTGATTATTACTAATATTTTATAATAGGAATATAATGAATAATAAAGAAAAGAATCTAAGTAGTATATATTAAACCCGAAATATATTAACGAAATTATTTTCCATGTGATACAAATTCTTATATACTATTAATTAGTGTTAAAAGAATGAATTAGTTTTTTTTATATAATACAAGATTACTTGTACCTCACCTTTTCACTTTTTTCAACCATTTTTTTTTCTTCAAAATTATCTTTTTGTCTTAGGTTATCTATTTTAACATCAATTAATTACCTACTTCATTTAATTATTAAGCTAAAAGTTGGATTTTTTTTTTTCAAATAAAAATTCCCTGAATAATACATCAAAACACAAATATCAACATTTTTTTTCTCGAGAGTGAAAGAATTCGATGTGTTTGCAATTATTAGAATACATCATTTATTAAGACATATAAATATTTATTGAGATTCGACACTTCATGTTATGCAAAGAAAAAGGTATATAAAGGGTTAATTCCACGAACGCAAACTAAGATAGAATATTTGGTTATTTTTGTAGCACATGTACTCATGCGTTGAAAGGAATTTTTCTGAAAATTACGTTTTTATTTGGTTAGGACCCAAAAATAAATTTACTCTTAGTTTCTTCCTTTTTCTATTCATTCTTTCTCGGAAACATATGACTGCTTCATTTTTTGTATGCATTTTTTTTTCCTTACGGAATTGGAAGAAACAAAATTGCTTATGTAAATATTGTTTACCTGCATGCTTAACAAAATTGATGCAAGCGTTTTACACTGAAAAAAAAATACTGCTTTAGTTGTTTGTAACGATTTTTGTTGCTGATTTTATTTTTATATCTTGTACTGTTTACTCAAACGGACTCCTGAGGCAATGATTTCTTTTTTTCTTTCTCTGAGACAATTCTTTAAATAAATGAGTACTTTCGTCCATCACAGTCATGTGAAATTGAATAAATCATCACAAAGTTCTTTCGGGAAAAGTACTCTAACTTCTAGAAACGAAGGGGTAGTTGCAAATAGGTTTTCGAAATCGTTGAAAAGAACTTAACCGCTTATGCACTGAAGTATTTTCACGAGTAAATAAAAGGTTTACAATTTGTAAAGGAAAAAATAGAAGTATTGAAACAATGCTAAAATTGCTATATTATGCAACAGTATCAACAATCACAGATTTGTTAAATGCAATAAAAGTCAATAATTCCATTAAAAATGAAAGCTTAAATATATTTATTTTATAGTATTAAGGGATAATTCTGAAAAAAAAACGTAGATATATTAATCGAAAAGAAAGTATTTTAAATATAAACGCAAATTAGCCAATTTAAATCAATAATATTCCTGATAAAGACATGCAAAATAGTAATTAAAACAAAAAAAAATTTAGTTTCATATATATATATATATATATATATATATATATTACAAATATTTATACAAGGTGCCCACTTAAATCTCTTTCCAACCTCTTAACTTCGGAATGGCTGCTGCTATATTCTTAAAAGTGGTGACTAGATACATTAAAGTAGCCATGAGATCCATGGGAACTGTTTAAAACTAAGATGAAAACTTTTCAAGCTATTTCTTTAAGAAAGTGTGGAATTATTATTTTTTGCTTTGCTGAATGGGATCATAACTATTTGCTTGCAGAAATTTTCCAATGATTTATAAAACTTTCAAGCTACCATTTTGAAAACACAAACCTCATTAAATTTTTCAAACTTAAAAAATGCTTTCAATGTTATTGTGAAAATTATATGTTTTTTTTTTTTGGTTATCTGTAAAACATTCATTACAAGTTTGTGTTAGTTCATCAAGATTAATATGATGTTTCATAAGCACCTAAAATTTCCTATAGAAATATTGGTTAAAATAAGTAGCATATATAGGTTTAGTATCTACTTAGTCTCTGTTACTTTAACTAATTACTCGTTTATTAGGTTTTTCCCAGCCATCTTTTTATGTTACTCCAAGAAAAACACGAAAAAATTCCCTTTTTTGCATTTAACTATTTCTTTTTCAATTAATTAGATCTATGAAACAATGGTCCAAGGTGTACAAATAAAGAAAAAAATGCTTATATATAAATTTCTGTTCCAAGATTTTTTTTTGCTCTTAGAATAATAAATATTTAATACTCGTACGAATAGCGCAAAAAATATTAGTAACAGTGAATTTTTGTAATACTTTTGTAAAGTAGTTTTAAAAATGTTTTAGTTTGTTCGTTTCTTGTAAAAATAATCTAAAGATGTATATTAAAAATAATTTTAAATATCATCCGTTCCACTGACTAGTTTTTCAGAATAAAATGTAGTTGGCAAAGCAATTTTATAAAGGCAACATTTCATTGGTATATATGGGTAATAGCTTATACCCGTCCGCTTCGCGGGGCAGACGATAATATTTTATTTCGAAGCCTATACGTAAAATGTCAAGAACATTTTCAATTTTTAAACGATAATGATAATCGAAATTTAAAATTTTAAGAAATTAATTGTCTGGAGTAATGGTTAACCACGACTTTCAAATGTAATGAGAATAATAAAAAAAATTAGTAAACAGTCACCCCATATATTTATATATAATATGGATAAAATTCTTTCCTCCGTATACATGTTACTCCTAGTATTGTCCAAGATACAACATTTCTCAGAAAATTCATCACGTGCTTAGCTTTCAAATAAAATACCCTCTTAATGACATATGTCTATCATAAGATTTTTGTCCCTCCCTCAACACATCTTTGATTTCTGACCATTTAGAATTGCAAGTGACTGCAATCCTAAAAAAAAGGCGTGCAATTCGAGATGTCCAGTGTCTTACATATGTCATAGCATTTTGAGTTCGTTCATGCATGTAGCGAGGTTCTCCAGTAAACGAAGTTTAGTCCAGTCTTGTGTGTGTGCTACTCCGTAAGAAGTAGCCATTTTAATATTTTTCAAAATCCCGTAAAGTTTTGGGGCTAAACTACACTTTCACCAACCGTGGAATATTAAACCGTCAATATTAAATTATTTGGTACTTTTCCATTTCGCACGCGCAAATATCACCAAGTAAACTTAATAGGTGACAGTACACAGTATACATAGAAAAAATATATATATTCTGTTTGGCGTCGGTCATATCATTTTTGACGATAAAGTCGCCAAAATTTACACAACCAATGGATAAAAGTAGATTAACAGATGAAAATTACATTTTGGAAAACACTTCCGTAAAATCCGTTCTTAGAGAGCGTCTGCATCGCAAAATGAGTAACTATGCTAAATTTCAAGTCAATCGGTTGTATAGTCTTAGAGATCTCGTGAAGAGTCAGTCAGTGGTATTTCGCTTATATATATATAGATAGATTAAATATAATTAAATATGTTATTAAATAAAATTTTAGTTCATTGCAGTTTTCAGTAAATTTCATGTAAACTCATAAACCCACTTTTTTTTAAAAAAAATTAGTAAAACGGATTACCTTCTTTTTGAGCAATTATCGATCACTATGGGTAATGTACAATTATTTTGATTCACAATTATGCCGCATGTTTTTGTAGATGCATTTTTTTAAATAAGGCCACCGTAGCACTATTGACGCCATTTTCACGCATGCGTGCATCTTACTTATGTCTGCTATTTAGTCAAAGGCACCAGTATTGAAGCATTTGACACTGTTTATGTATTTTGTGAGGGTTTAAAATGCTTCTGACGATTGAAACACCCGCCGATTGTAAGATGCGCGTTGTGATTCGTTTTCTGCATGGAAAACACGCGGTAGCTCCCTTAATTCATCAGCAATTTAATGAAGTGTATGGAAAAAACACTACAACCGACTGAATGGTACAAAATGGGCTAAAGCATTTACAGATTACCGAACTACAGTTCATAATAAGAAACATAGAGGGAGACCCTCTGTCCTTATTGAAGACTGAAAACTGAAAGATGACACAAAAATTGAAAACAGATGCCTTGTGATTTTGTCTATAACTAATGAGTTTCCACAAGGTTCAAGGAGTGTTTTTATGTTAGTAGTTGACTCACCAGATGGCAGATATCTGTGAGAATACAATTGAGAAGTTGATCTGTACGATATGAAAAATGACTTAATAATGGTGGAAATTAAGATGAAAAGGAGATTAAGGCGACACGGCATAAAATGCCCAACTTGTTCCACTTTTAATAGCATGACTAAAATGTATCGTATTATATGACACTTGAATTAAAATATCTGTATTTTTAGAAAAAATTAAATTGAATCCTAATTTTTTTGTAATTTTCAATGTGATAAAAGTATTTTACTTTTAATATTTGTGTACTTTTTTTTTGTCTACTAGACTATAAAACAGTTTATATATACATGTGAATGGAAATGTTCTTCGGTTTAACTCTTAATTTTCTATAAACTCTTATTCGGAATTTCTCAGAAAGATAACTTAAAATTTATAAATTTTTATCAATTTTTAAAAACTTAAACTCAAATTTAGACCTAATGCCGTTCACAGTTTTATTAACATATTGTTTAGAATAATAATAAAAAAAATTCAAGTTCTATACCATCATTCAAAAAAGACTTAGCATTTTGAAGGAAGAAGAATCATCAAAATATTTTAATGGAGAAAAACTTATATAAAGCCTCCATTATCTGAAAACACTATTTACAGAATTTATGCATATAATATGTGTACAAGAATTTAATGTGGCTTGTTTAATTTAATCCTACGTTATGAAAAAATTTCAGATATCTGAAACTGTTTAAGGAGACCTGAGAAAGGATGTAAAAGTTAACTAATTTTCAAAATATATACGGCACAACTACTTGTCGAAATTGGAAACCTACTGTTAGGTATTTAAATTCAGAGAATGCTACCAGGACACTGAAAATGTCGAACTATGACAAACTGTACACAGAAGACAATGAAAAACACTTTTTTTTTGCATGAAAGGCAAGGAGATGTATTTCAAAGTTTTCAGAACAACAGAGGATCGTTTGAACATCTGCAAAGAACATCAGAACTGGAGTCTTGACAACGCTTAAACTTTAAGAGTCTAATAGTCAGGGACTGTTCTTTCTCTTTATAAGAACATGAAAATGTATAATAACATGGATTCTTTGGGTTACATAAATGGATTCATGTTCTCTGTCATGATGCGCTGAGATTTAGATTAACACCTGATTTTAAAGTGCTCTATATGTGTGGGAACAAGAAATGTTAAATGTTTCTTCGAAAATGACAGAATGTGCCCATTTCAGTAGTTCGGGGAGGAATAATGATCGAAGAACGTCCACCTCTATACATTTAGAACAGAGGATCTGTGACCGACCAGACACATCGGGATCTTAGAAGCTAATGTCATACCCTTTATTGTTGCATATGGATATAACATTTTATAAATAGATAATAAAACTCATCCCCATTGAGAGAATTTCGTTCACAATTTCCTTAAATTAGTAGCATTAATGTGAAAATCAAGCTAACAAAATCTTCTGATCTGAACCTGGTAGAAAATTTATTAGACTACCTTGAACACGCAGTTGTACGGAGAGATTATTTCCCTAAAATTACAAATGTCTTACAGACAGCATTTTTGGAGAAATTTAACTTAATTTCTCAATATCTAGTTCAGAGCATTAGTGTTAGTATTAAATCAAGTGATACATGTTTGTACATGTCAAGGGCGATCGCACTTCAAATTAAATTCGTAAGCCTTAATTTGTGTGTGGGGGGGTATTCACTTTTTTTTACTTAATACTCATTATACTCCACAAATTATTACCATTTTTGTTGTTCCATGCCCCGGTTATATATCATGGGCAGTTTTCTTTAAGATTATTTTTTTGTATTTACGTGCCATGAAATTATATTATTCCGCTCAATTTAGCGCACAGATTCTAAGAAATCCGCAATTTTACGCATTTAAAGATAATGTTGATTTTTGGCGTATAAAAGTAATGAGTGTATAATTTTATGCACTGACATTTAATATCAAAAACGATGACTAAAAAAAATTGCTTAGTGTTGGAAGAATTGACTTTTTCATTATATAGTGATGTATCGTAAAGAGTAACATTTCCACGATTCTCAATTTTATTCAAAAATTATGGAAATAACCAAAATAAAAAGAAATTCATAGCATATATTTAAACTTATATATATATTTTTTTTTTCTAAATCAGTTATCAAGCACAATTAAGAAACTCAAAAAATTGTATTTCTGGATACACGAATCTATCACCATTCATTTCGAAAGTTATTACGTTTTTGCAAGAAAAAAAAAGTATTAATGCAAACTTTGACATTTGTAAATTACTTTTAATAAGGAAACTTAAGGAATTCAAAGAAAGTAATAAAATTAGCATTATTTCTTAGTTAAAAAAAATCAAGTCTCCAAATAAGGATATTGAAACTGCCTAGTGAAAATATTAGAGCAATAATTTAAGAAACACTTTTCCTATTTTCTTCATTATTCAGTAATTTTACTTTCAAAATGATTTATAATAACGATAACTATAGTGTAATCAGCGGAATTTCTTCTAGAAAACATATTTTCTAACCCATTTCATCATGATTTTCAAGACATGCAAATTTACTTTTTACATAAAAACGTTTTGTTAACGGATAGGCCACAACTCGCATTACTATTAACTATTTTTAATTCAAAAAAGAAGAAAAAAACATTCTTTGAAATGGAATTATATATTACACATTTGTTTGAAATTGCTTCCATTTTCTACATCATCCATCATAATTTTTTTCTTCGAATACTCTCTTTGATTTAGAATGAGATATCGTACATTTTCATCTCAAACAATGAATATACTTCAAATTCGTGGAATAAGTTACAATTAAAAAAAAAAAAAAAAAACTCAGGTAATCATTTTGCATCAATCGCAGACGTCTGAGATATCAGTTCTTTTTTTTT